>SJXQ01000077.1:0-153010 GCA_006408695.1 Aepyceros melampus | reverse complement strand
TTCATGGGAAATAGATGGGGAAACAGTAGAAACAGTGTCAGACTTTGTTTTTTTGGGCTCCAAAATCACTGCAGATGGTGACTGCAGCCATGAAATTAACAGGCGCTTACTCCTTGGACGAAAAATTATGACCAACCTAGATATTATATTCAAAATCAGAGAGATTCCTTTGCCGACTAAGGTCCGTCTAGTCAAGGCTATGGTTTTTCCTGTGGTCATCTATGAATGTGAGAGTTGGACTGTGAAGAAGGCTGAGTGCAGAAGAATTGATGCTTTTGAACTGTGGTGTTGGAGAAGACTCTTGAGAGTCCCTTGGACTGCAAGGACATCCAACCAGTCCATTCTGAAGGAGATCAACCCTGGGATTTCTTTGGAAGGAATGATGCTAAAACTGATGCTCCGGTACTTTGGCCACCTTATGTGAAGAGTTGACTCATTGGAGAAGACCCTGATGCTGGGAGGGATTGGGGGCAGGAGGAGAAGGGGACGACCGAGGATGAGATGGCTGGATGGCATCATGGACTCAGTGGACGTGAGTCTGAGTGAACTCTGGGAGTTGGTGATGGACAGGGAGGCCTGGCGTACTGCGATTCATGGGGTCGCAAAGAGTCGGACACGACTGCGCGACTGAACTGAACTGAACTGAGAGATACCAAGGGAACATTTCATGCAAAGATGAGCACAGTAAAGAACAAAAACTGTATAAAGATATTAAGAGGAGGTGGCAAGAATACACAGAAAAACTAAAGACCCAGATAACCACGATGGTGTGATCACTCACCTAGAGCCAGACATCCTGGAATGTGAAGTCCAGTGGGCCTTAGGAAGCATCACTATGAACAAAGCTAGTGGAGACGATGGAGTTTCAGCAGAGCTATTTCAATTCCTAAAACATGATACCCTTAATGTGCTGCACTCAATATGCCAACAATTTGGGAAACTCGACAGTGACCACAGGACTGGAAAAGGTCAGTTTTCATTCCAACCGCTAAAGAAAAGCAACGCCAAAGAAATGTTCAAACTACAGCACAATTGTACTCATCTCACACACTAGTAAAGTAATGCTCAAAATTCTCCAAGCCAGGCTTCAGCAATACATGAACCAAGAACGTCCAGATGTTTGAGCTAGGTTTACAAAAGACAGTGGAAGCAGAAATCAAATTGCCAACATCCATTGGATCATCTAAAAAGCAAGAGAGTTCCAGAAAAGCATCTACTTCTGCTTCATTGACTACGTTAAAGACTTTGACTGTGTGGATCACAATAAACTGTGGAAAATACTTGAATAGATGGGGATACCAGAGCACCTTACCGCCTCCTGAGAAATCTGTATGTAGGCCAAGAAGCAACAGTTAAAACCACACATAGAACAATGGACTTGTTCCAAATTGGGAAAGAAGTCCATCAAGGCTATATCTTGTCACCCTGCTTATTTAACTTATATGCAGAGTACATCATGCAAAATGCTGGGCTGGATGAAGCATGAGCTGAATCAGGATTGCAGGAGAAATATCAATAATCTCAGACAGGCAGATGACACCACCCTTTTGGCAGAAAATGAAGAATAACTAAAGAGTCTCTTGATGAAACTGAAAGAGGAGAATTAAAAAACTGGCTTAAAATTCAACATTCAGAAAACTAAGATCATGGCATCTGGTGCCATCAGTTCATTGCAAATAGTTGGAGAAATAACAGAAATAGTGACAGACTTTATTTTCTTGGGTTCCAAAATCACTGCAGATGGTGACTGCAGCTATGAAATTAAAAGACGCTTGCTCCTGGGAAGAAAAGTTATGACCAACCTAGACAGCATATGAAAAAGCAGAGGCATTACTTTACCTACAAAGATCCATCTAGTCAAAGCTATGGTTTTTCCAGTAGTCATGTATGGATGTGAGAGACCATAAAGAAAGCTGAGTACTGAAGAACTGATGCTTTTGAACTGTGGTGTTGAAGACTCTTGAAAGTCCCTTGGACTGCAAGGAGATCAAACCAGTCAATCCTAAATGAAATTATTAGCGGAAGCACAAGACTGAAACTGCCCACCCTGGCCAGGCTCTCTAGTAACCACTTGCATGAGTTGTTTTATGACAGGAGGTCCTGGTAAGGAAAATGGAACTATTAAATCACAAACAACCAGAAGAGTATGGAAAAGATCAAAAGGAGACGCTATGTGTCCATCCACCTACCAGAATCCCTCTCTCTAATGTCCATCTTGGCTGAGTGATGCATGCACCACTAGGAAGGACCCTGAGTCAGAATGTTTGGCCAAAGACAACTTGGAAACTAATCCCATCACCATAAAACCCGAGATTGCAAGCCAGGAGTCAGAGCATTCCCCTGGGTTCACTTACCCTACTTCTCTCCACCCAAGCACCCTTTCCCTATAAAATATCTTGGTTTGTCAGCAGGTACTCTTTTTCACTGTGACTGACATCCTGACCACTCGGGGTACTCAGGGACCAGCTTGAGCACCAATGGACCAGACTCAGCTGCAGCAACTGGGACCTTTTGTCCCTGGTCTCTTCCTGACACAGACAACTGGCCAGAGTGCCCCAACCAGATTAGGAACAAAAGACTTTATTGACCTCTCTCCCCATCCTTCTCTCTTTCCTCTCCTTAACCCTTCCTATCCTACCCTTTTTTTCTAGTCCCCTGATCCTGGACACAGGAATCTGGTCGAAGGGCCTCAGCCCGAGCTGAGGATTGGAGACTGATCACCTCCTCTTGGCAGTGAACTTAAATTTTGGTTCTGTTCTGGTCTGGTCTGGTTTCTGGTTGGGCTGAGTTCCAGTCCTCCCTTCTCTGGAGGCCCAGGGTGAAGTCCCATAATGCCTGGGTATCTGCAGGTGGCAGGAGATGCCTGTAAGGCCACCCATTTTCCCCCCTCTCCTGCCTCCTACTCTCTCTTCTTTCAACCTGGCTTCCTTTCCTCCCTTTGAAATCTTTGAAAACCTGAGATATTTTCATTTACTCTGTTAGTGCTTGGATCTGAAGTTATGTATCTCTATAGGAGGTTTTTTGAAAGACAGTAATCTTGTATTTAAGGGAGTGTTTGCTGAGGACTGCCAGGTCTGTGTGTGTGTTTTATATTCTGTGTTCTGTCTTGTGATTTGTGACGGCCAGTTTGCTTTGTCTGGGCACCATTTGGTTTAGACATGCTGCCATTTTGTTAGAGCTTTTCTTTTCCTGGTGCCTTGAGACCAGGGCTCTCAGGAACACTTATCTAGACCATCTCTAAGTCCTGAGACTGAGGGAAAATGCCTTTAAAAATTTTCTAGGATTGGAGACTGATCACCTCCTCTTGGCAGTGAACTTAAATTTTGGTTCTGTTCTGGTCTGGTCTGGTTTCTGGTTGGGCTGAGTTCCAGTCCTCCCTTCTCTGGAGGCCCAGGGTGAAGTCCCATAATGCCTGGGTATCTGCAGGTGGCAGGAGATGCCTGTAAGGCCACCCATTTTCCCCCCTCTCCTGCCTCCTACTCTCTCTTCTTTCAACCTGGCTTCCTTTCCTCCCTTTGAAATCTTTGAAAACCTGAGATATTTTCATTTACTCTGTTAGTGCTTGGATCTGAAGTTATGTATCTCTATAGGAGGTTTTTTGAAAGACAGTAATCTTGTATTTAAGGGAGTGTTTGCTGAGGACTGCCAGGTCTGTGTGTGTGTTTTATATTCTGTGTTCTGTCTTGTGATTTGTGACGGCCAGTTTGCTTTGTCTGGGCACCATTTGGTTTAGACATGCTGCCATTTTGTTAGAGCTTTTCTTTTCCTGGTGCCTTGAGACCAGGGCTCTCAGGAACACTTATCTAGACCATCTCTAAGTCCTGAGACTGAGGGAAAATGCCTTTAAAAATTTTCTTTATTCCAAGTGTTTTTTTATAAACTAGTGAGTAATATCTAATTCATGACTAAGCTCAGAAAATGAAGCTATATCTTGCTTGTGTCTGTCTGAATATGTCTCAGTATGTCTTTGTCTCTGGATAATATTTTTGAGATTAATTTGTAAATGAGCTCTATTTAATTGGCTTAAGGAAAAGTAAGCACTTACAAACCAATAATTCTAAATTAAACAATGAATTCCAGGTTCATGTGAACTGAGAAATATCAGTATTAACTATTAAATATTCAGTATTAATATCAGTACCTGATACTAATGTTTGTTTGTTGATCTAACTAATATAGACATGTCTTA
The DNA here is from genome assembly GCA_006408695.1 of Aepyceros melampus. NCBI lineage: Eukaryota > Metazoa > Chordata > Mammalia > Artiodactyla > Bovidae > Aepyceros > Aepyceros melampus. The sequence goes on along the minus strand of SJXQ01000077.1, from coordinate 148,821 downwards.
CAGTAATTAACATTAAGTAGAATATTTTCATTGTACCTAGGTTTAATATGTTAAATATTATTATATCTGTTACAAGTTTGTCAACAAGGAAATTACCTTGAGTGAAGAAACTTATTAAAATGTAAATGAGAGATATAAGCTTTTCAGTTCAGTCACTCAGTCTTGTCCTACTCTTAGTGATCCGATGAATTGCAGCACGCCAGGCCTCCCTGTCCATCACCAACTCCCGAAGTTCACTCAGACTCACATCCATCGAGTTGGTGATGCCATCCAGCCATCTCATCCTCTGTCATCCCCTTCTCCTCCTGCCCCCAATCCCTCCCAGCATCAGACTCTTTTCCAATGAGTCAACTCTTCACATGAGGTGGCCAAAGTACTGGAGCTTCAGCTTTAGCGTCATTCCCTCCAAAGAACATTCAGGGCTGATCTCCTTCAGAATGGACTGGTTGGATCTCCTTGCAGTCCAGGGGACTCTCAGGAGTCTTTTAGATAAACTCTATTAAGAATAATTAAGCGTTAGGAATGTCTGCCTAAAATAGTCTCTCCAGATTGGGAGACTATTTTCTAAGGGTTGTGCTAAACTAAGTGTTGGAAGTCTATTGAATAGCTAAGTCATTTCCAAACAAAATAAGATTTTGAAAAATTTACTACTAAACACTAATTTCCTTTTACAGAGAAACTGAAGAGATTTGAGACTATAAATGAATAATATTTGGTGCCATCCTAAAATGTTCTAAGAAAGCAAAGCTTTTAGAAATTATTACTGATATTTATGTTTACCAATCTATAAAATGCTAATATAAAAGCTAGTTCTTGGTTGCTTAAGGAAAGTAGGAAGTGTGTTTTCAGTAAAAGAAGGTACAAAAAAATACTAAAAAGAGTTATCATGATCAGGATTTTCTAAAATTGGATTATAGATAGTTTAATAAGTGGATTTTGTTGGGAACGACATAGCCATAGGAAAACCGGTTAGAGCCAACTAGGTCCAAGATTTTCACTAGGCCTTGAGCCTCGGTATATATATCCTTTGTGACATATCAACAAGCTAAATGATACACCCATCAGCATTGACTAAATCTGACCAAATGTTCTGCTGCTGCTGCTGCTGCTTCTAAGATGCGTCAGTTGTGTCCTACTCTGTGTGGCAGCCCACCAGGCTCCTCTGTCCCTGGGATTTCCCTGGCAAGAACATTGGAGTGTGTTGCGATTGCCTTAGCCAATGCATGAAAGTGAAAAATTAAAGTGAAGTCTCTCAGTCGTGTCCAACTCTTAGCAACCCCATGGACCGCAGCCTACTAGGCTCCTCCATCCATGGGATTCTCCAGGCAAAAGATTGGAGTGGGTTGCCATTGCCTTCTCCACCAAATGTTCTAAACCCTTTTAATTATTATTATTATTATTACAAAACTGCATTAATCAAATCCTTGTGAAGTTCCTTTGACCTATAGCTAAATTTGGGGTGCTTCAGAGAACCCCTGAAACATCTCACAGAGAGAGATTAAACTAAAGTTTATTTGGTTGGATAAATTATATGAAAAATATTATCAAATGAGTAATAAATCCTTTCATGTTATAATGTATGGTTCGGTTCAGTTCAGTCGCTCAGTTGTGTCCGACTCTTTGTGACCCCATGAATCCCAGCACTCCAGGCCTCCCTGTCCATCACCAGTTCCCGGAGTTCACTCAGACTCACGCCCACTGAGTCAGTGATACCATCCAGCCATCTCATCCTCTGTCGTCCCCTTCTCCTCCTGCCCTCAATCCCTCCCAGCATCAGACTCTTTTCCAATGAGTCAACTCTTCGCATGAAGTGACCAGAGTACTGGAGTTACAGCTCTAGCATCATTCCTTCCAAAGAAATCCCAGGGCTGATCTCCTTCAGAATGGATTGGTTGTAACTCCTTGCATACAAGGAACTCTCAAGAATCTTCTCCAATACCACAGTTCAGAAGTATCAATTTTTTGGCGCTCAGCCTTCTTCACAGTCCAACTCTCACATCCATACATGACCACAGGAAAAACCATAGTCTTGACTAGACGGACCTTAGTCGGCAAAGTAATGTCTCTGCTTTTGAATGTGCTGTCCAGGTTGGTCATAACTTTTCTTCCAAGGAGAAAGCGTCTTTTAATTTCATGGCTGCAGTCACCATCTGCAGTGATTTTGGAGCCCCCAAAAATAGTCTGACACTGTTTCACTGTTTCCCCATCTATTTCCCATGAAGTGATGGGACTGGATGCCATAATTTTCATTTTCTGAATGTTGAGCTTTAAGCCAACTTTTTCACTCTCCACTTTCACTTTCATCAAGTGCCTTTTAATTCCTCTTCACTTTCTGCCATAAAGGTGTTGTCATCTGCATATCTGAGGTTATTGATATTTCTCCCATCAATCTTGATTCCAGCTTTGCTTCTTCCAGCCCAGCGTTTCTCATGATGTAGTCTGCATAGAAGTTAAATAAGCAGGGTGACAATATATAGCCTTGACGTACTCCTTTTCCTATTTGGAACCAGTCTGTTGTTCCATGTCCAGTTCTAACTGTTGCTTCCTGACCTGAATACAGATTTCTCAAGAGGTAGGTCAGGTGGTCTGGTATTCCCATTCCTTTCAGAATTTTCCACAGTTTATTGTGATCCACACACTCAAAGGCTTTGGCATTGTCAATAAAAACAGAAATAGATGTTTTTCTAGAACTCTCTTGCTTTTTCCATGATCCGGCAGATGTTGGCAATTTGATCTCCGGTTCCTCTGCCTTTTCTAAAACCAGCTTGAACATCAGGAATTTCACAGTTCACGTATTGCCAAAGCCTGGCTTGGAGAATTTTCAGCATTACTTTACTAGCATATTACTAATATAGATATCCTAGAAACTATATGGAGTTCTTAACATTCTGACATGTCTTGGTGGTGGTGGTTTAGCCACTAAGTCATGCTGACTCTTGTGACCCCATGGACTATAACCTGTCAGACTCCTCTATCAATGGGATTCTCCAGGTGAGAATACAGGAGTGGGTTGCCATTTCCTTCTCCAGGGAATCTTCCCAACCTGGGAATTGAACCCAGGTCTCCTGCACTGTAGGCAGATTCTTTACCAACTGAGCTATAAGGGAAACCCCTGATATATCCTGATATTCTAATGTAAAACCTGATGACTTCACAAATGTTAACAAAAGTACTGAATGAACCAGCAAATATGCTTCTAACTTTTATGGTTTCTATCTAAAAAATTATGGGTTTGAATCTTGTATCTTCTGGGAGTAGGGAAAACCATACTCTCAAACTAATTATGACAGTAATCTGATAAAATTATATGTTATAAATGAAACAATTATATTTTTTCTCTGGCTCCTCCAGAGATTGGAAACTCTTAGTTTTCCAATAAGTTTATCAGATGAGTTAGGAAGGTTATCTAACAGGTACAAAAATCTCAATGAATTTTTGAAACCTTGAAAAGGGAAGAATTCAGCTAGATTTGTTAGGCAAAATCAATAAGCATTTATTCTGTGTTTCCTAGCCTTGCTTTATTTTAAAAGTTCAGTCTAAGACTCTATAAATGTTTCAGCAGAGCAAAAAGTCTATGATCAGTTATGGTTATATAAATCATCAGGCGAAAATTACTGAGAGCAGACCTATTTCGCAAACAAACTAGCCTTAATTTGGTTATGTTTGATAAAAATGAGGGTAATTTAAGGGAGAAAAAGATGTTTCAATAAATGTTAAATCCCAGTTTGTTAATGGACATCTGCATCTAGTAAGGCTCATTTCCTGGATAGTTCTTTGCTCTTATGTGATATTGATGTAAAATTTAATTGAATTCTTAAAGAACACCCTAACTTTGTTTCTGAAGCTTATCTCAGTAATCTGTCTTTGGAAGAAGATCAAATATCTCATGACCTGAAACCAGGACTGGAAAAATACATGATTTAAGGGACTGCCTCCAGCTTGGATAGAAGGCCTTTTTTTATCAGCTACTTTTAACTAACTCATACACAAACTGAAGAGAAATTGACTCTTACATTAATTCTCACTTCCAAAGGCCCCTATACTGGACTGGTCTATAAAGAAGACAGCTTACCTGATTTCAGCACAAAATGATGCTCAAACAGAGGAGAAACTACACTACACCAGGACAAGAAGAAGATGACATCAGAGGTAGACAGCTGGCCCAAGATGCTGGCCCTACCTGATTTGTATGATCATTTATAATGTTTTCTTGACTTCTTATACCCTTGCATATAAATCAAATGCTTTCCTATCATAAGCTTGATCCTATGCTAGTTTTAGAAATCAATCCAATTTATGGGTTTGTGGCCAATTACCTCTGTCTAGTTCTGGGTTACCTTAGTGAATTTCTCTACTCCAAGGCTTTAACTGGTTGACCCAGAGAAAATTTACTTTTAAAAAAAAATTATAGTTATATTCAGGTCACTATTGATATTTTCAGATGGAATCCCCTCACCTGGCCAATTAATAATGTCTACTCTGACTCTATTTCTGCTTTATGGAATATGCCAAAGCCTTTGACTATATGGATCACAATAAACTGTGGAAAATTCTGAAAGAGATGGGAATACCAGACTACCTGACCTACCTCTTGAGAAACCTATATGCAGATCAGGAGGCAACAGTTAGAACAACAGACTTGTTCCTCATGGAACAACAGACTAGTTCCAAATAGGAAAAGGCTGTATATTGTCACCCTGCTTATTTAACTTATATGCAGGGTACATCATGAGAATCGCTGGGCTGGAAGAAACACAAGCTGGAATCAAGATTGCCAGGAGAAATATCAATAACCTCAGATATGCAGATGACACCACCCTTATGGCAGAAAGTGAAGAGGAACTAAAAAGCCTCTTGATGAAAGTGAGAGAGGACAGTGAAAAAGTTGGCTTAAATCTCGACATTCAGAAAACTAAGATCATAGCATCCGGTCCCATGACTTCATGGGAAATAGATGGGGAAACAGTGGAAACGTGTCAGACTTTATTTTTATGGGCTCCAAAATCACTGTATATGGTGATTGCAGCCATGAAATTGAAAGACATTTACTCCTTGGAAGGAAAGTTATGACCAACCTGGATAGCATATTCAAAAGCAGAGACAATACTTTGCCAACAAAGGTCCATCTAATCAAGGCTATCCCAGTCCATTCTGAAGGAGATCAACCCTGCGTGTTCATTGGAAGGACTGATGCTAAAGCTGAGACTCCAATACTTTGGCCACCTCATGCGAAGAGTTGACTCATTGGAAAAGACCCTGATGCTGGGACGGATTGGGGGCAAGAGGAGAAGGGGATGACAGAGGATGAGATGGCTGGATGGCATCACCAACTCGATGGATGTGAGTTTGAGTGAACTTTGGGAGTTGGTGATGGACAGGGAGGCCTAGAGTGCTGCGATTCATGGGGTTGCAAAGAGTCTTACACGACTGAGCGACTGAACTGTATTGAACTGAACTGAACTGACTCTGACTCTGGCCATAAATTTGAGTTTTCTTCTATTATTCAAGTTCAATCAGAGCAACAAGTAAAGTTTCAAAAAAATTATCCCACAATTATGTGATGGATTTACATAGGCAACACCAGGCTATGGTAATTTAGGTTTAAGGTCTACTCTATGTTGGAAACTGTTAAATCATACTAAGTATAATCAGTCTCATAACACTAGAAAACTGGGCTATGTGCCTTATAGAGAGTGCCAATATATAATTTCCTTGGAAAATAAAGATTGGTACAGAGTAGACTAAGTCAGATAACTTGGGATATACTGGACTACATCGAATGGAAGCTCTTAGCTTAAGTCTTACTTATGACTTTACTAATATTGCTGGCTATGTTATTTGTATTTCATCTGTTATACAAAATTGCTGTTTCTTATACTGCCAAATGTGTGACTGAGGCCTCTGATAATATAGAGTTCCATATGAAATAGATGATGGTAACAGTGTAACTCTTATATATGGGAATAATCAACAAGAGGGAGTGTTTTCCTGGACCAGAGGCTAGTAAGACAGGTGGTCTGGAGAATTTTGGATACTGTTTTATGGCCTAGTCCAGTAACAGCACATCGAGTGGCCTGACAACAAAATATTTGCCTGAACCTGAGAATAGACATTCTCAGCACCATGGGATGAAATGGTCATGAAATACCCGCCTCAAAATCATGGTCAAGTTCATGACCAAGTAGGGGCTCTGCCAGCTGAAACCTGACACTTGCCATCTACATCTACATCGATTAAATCACACCCACTGCAGCTGCTGACCTTCAGCTCCCCTGCAAGGAGTTCAGGATGAAAATCAGGAATGAGGCACTCTGTGCTCTGGGAAAAACTGGCAGTACAATCCTTCAGATAGATCTTTTCAGGAGAAGATTTTATGAGTCCCAACTCTTTCATCTTCTCATACCTAGAGAAATACTGCCATCATTAATAGTGACATCTGCTTTGGCTATTAATTTTTTTTACAATTAAAACACAAAATAAAGTAGCTATGGTTCAGATATCCAGGGAAATACTGGATGATACTATAGGTGTAATTTCAGACTAGATCTTGTATTGCCAAACACTTGAGTTTTCTGAGTCGTGTCAGGCTTGGATGCCATCAGACATTCTCAAAACAATATCTGCTGGCATCTAGTAACTGCAACCTTACTCTTTATAAAACTAGCTGGAGACTAGTAGGCAACTGGCTGCTTGGCTACAAGTCTCCCCAAAGTGCCAGGTCCAGACTGGGTTTCAGGCCCATTCTTCTGGGGAAAAAAAAAAAAAGTGAGTTTTACTTTGTGTATTACAATTCCATTTGTCACTCTTCCAACTATTTTTAACTGGGTCTGTCACACTAACATGGCAGACCAAGGTATTGAGATTTTAATCATACAAGACTCAGATCTAAGACTTGGAACTCAGGAATACTTCCAGTTCAGTGTCTATTCCCCAAACTGAGGCAGCCCTATGCCCTATTTTGACAACGAGTTATCAGAGTCATAGTTGCCCAGTTCCTTGAATTAAAGCTGAGCAGGATCCAAGGGACTCTGAAGTATAGATCCCTTCTGTTTTCTCTATTTCTTGTTCATAGGATAAAAACATTTATTCAGCCTCTTTGACCTTTCCTGAGTCCTGAAGAGCAGACTCAAGCAGTTGTTAATCAGGGAAAGGAGAGGATACAGAAACAGAGGAGGAAGAATCAAATCATGGTACAGCCTTGAAACAGGGTCCTGGTTACTACTCAAAAAAATATGCTTAATAATGTCTTTGAGTTCGGTGGAGGATGGTAACTTCAGGCTGAGCACAAGATTTCTGGAGCACCACTCTGTTGCCTCACCACCAACCAGTCAGAAAAAGTTACACACCCTACAGCTCTCACCCCAAATGTTGCCCTCTGTTTCTGGGGGCCAGTGATGACCATTATGTTAGGTATCCTGTTTGGCCCCTGTCTATTCCATTTCTGAGAGGAACCAAAAGTTTCAAGCTAAATTGCTCTTATTACAAGGGTGAATGCTGGTTTCAGGCAAAGATTACCTAAAATTAGATCAGGTAGAGAGAGAATTCTGCTCTGCTAGGCAGTACTATGCCCATGCACAGCAGGAGAAGTTACAGAAGAAAGAGACCTCTGCCCCAATTCCCAAGAAGTATCTTGAGTATGGAGTCTCTCAGGACAAGTTGTTAGGGGAAGTACACAGACTGAAACCACCCACTCTGGCCATGATGCCTAGTAACCATTTGCATAAATTGTTTTATGACAGGAAGTCCTGGTAATGAAAATGGAACTAATAAGCCACCACCAACCAGAATAGTTTTGGAAAGGTCGAAAGGAGACACCACATGTCCGTCTACCTACCAGAATCCCTCTCGCTAGCACCATCTTAGCTGAGCAATGCATGCACCACCAGAAAGGACTCTAAGTCAGAATGATTGGCCAAAGACAACCTGGAAACTAATCCCATTACCATAAAACCCGAGATTGCAAGCCACATGGCAGAGCAGTTCTCCTGTGTTCCCTTACCCTATTGCTCTCCATCCGGGTGCCCTTTCCTGATAAAATCCTTGCTTTGTCAGCACATGTATCTCCTCAGACAATTCATTTCTGAGTGTTAGACAAGACCCCAGGGCAGTTCTGGCCCTGGAAGGTGTCCCCCGTCCTGCAACAAAATCAATCCTAAATATTCATTGGAAGGACTGATACTGAAGCTGAAGTTCCAATACTTTGGCTACCTGATATGAAGAACTGACTCCTTAGAAAAGACCCTGATGCTGGGAAAGATTGAAGGCAGAAGGAGAAGGGGATGACAGAAGATGAGTTGGTTGAATGGCATCACAGGCTCAATGGAGATGAGTTTGAGCAAGCTCTGGGAGTTGGTGATGAAGAGGGAAACCTGTCATGCTGCAGTCCATGGGGTTGTGAAGTTAGATATGACTGTGTGACTGAGCTGAACAGAACTGAATTTCATAGACTAATGAGTAGGAGGATTATTCCAAGTATTCTGGAGAAGGGGCCGAGATTTCCAGAAATTGGGCCATTGCTTACTTTTTGGTCTCTGATGGGCCACTTTGGAAATGTCACGGTGCCTCTGGGAGTGTCACTTAGCATTCTGATGTGTTACCGGGAGTGCATACTGAGGACCAAGGAGGTCTAGTTGGAGTTGACTTGTCTGCCATCTTGCACCCACTTGTCATTCTTTCAAAAGTTGCGCCCTGCTTCCTTCATTCATGTTTCAATATTAGTTTTCCAAAATATTTAAAGGGTTGAAAGTATTATTTTTTTTTTTTGCCATAACTAAAATAGCTGGCAATGCTATTTTTGTAGAGATTTGCCTAGCATCTATTGTGAAAGTAGTCTCATCTTACTAATCGAATAAACAGGAAAATTCAATTTCTAAGATTTTCTCTGTATCATGGGAAAAAGTTAAAATTAAAAAAAATTAATAAAATTGATATCAGAAACAGTTAATAACAGTAGAAAAGGAATTTAAGACTGTGAATATATAAGGTTATATGCTTGCATATATTCCTGGAATAAATAATCATTATAGTAATTCTATTCTGGGACTTTTTTATAGCAGTGATTTTTTGTCTTAATTGATGGAATGCATAGCTATTCTGCTTTCACTGTCTTGAAGTTGGTGATGGTCTCATGTTTGTAAACATATTGTGAAATGCTGTTATATTTTGTATACAATTTGTGGGAAAAAACATGAATAGTACAGAAAAATAATTTCCTTATATATTCTTTAGGGAAAAAAAATAATTTTTTTAACCTCCCTGAACTATTCAACAGGATACTTTGGAACATGTATTAGTAATGTCACAAATAGCTTGCATAGTAGCCATGTATATCTTCTAGCCCAAGTACCTAAAATCATAAAACTAATTTAAACCACTTTTTCACTTACTAGCCTTATAATATTTCTATCTTTGTAAATAAAGATATCACTTTTCTTACCAATGACATTGAAAAAAACTACTGAAGGATATCAAAATCTACCACCTCAAAATATGCCTCTCTGACATATTATTTTGAACTAAAGAAAATTGAGAAGAAGCAGATACAAGAAAATCTCTTTGCTTTACCTCTATTTCAGTTCAGTTCAGTAGCTTAGTCCTGTCTGACTCTTTGCGACCCCATGAATTGCACCACGCCAGGCCTTCCCGCCCATCACCAACTTCTGGAGTTCACTCAAACTCATGTCTTACCTAACTAAAATCAAGATAAAATTTTATAAAGATGAACCATTTCTTTTTAGGAAGGACAGAACTTAATTATTGAAGTTAGCTCTATGTCTTTATCAGCCCAGAGAGAACTGAAGAAATTTACTTAACAGACCTTACTAACTAACCTTTATCTTTCACTAGATTTTCCAATATATTCATCAACCCACAATTTGCTGTCCTAAGAAAGTCCTTCTCTTCTGTCCTCTGACTTCTGTACAAGGTGTACTTTTTGTTGTTATTAAAATGCTGTTAAAAACCAAGTTCTAACCACCACTAGTTATGACCAACCTAGATAGCATATTCAAAAGCAGAGACATTACTTTGCCAACTAACGTCCATCTAGTCAAGGCTATGGTTTTTCCTGTGGTCATGTATGGAGTGAGAGTTGGACTGTGAAGAAGGCTGAGCGCCAAAGAATTGATGCTTTTGAACTGTGGTGTTGGAGAAGACTCTTGAGAGTCCCTTGGATTGCAAGGATATCCAACCAGTCCATTCTGAAGGAGATCAGCCCTGGGATTTCTTTGGAAGGAATGATGCTGAAGCTGAAGCTCCAGTACTTTCTCCACCTCACGTGAAGAGTTGACTCATTGGAAAAGACTCTGATGCTGGGAGGGATTGGGGGCAGGAGGAGAAGGGGACGACAGAGGATGAGATGGCTGGATGGCGTCACTGACTCCATGGGCATGGGTCTGGGTGAACTCCGGGAGTTGGTGATGGACAGGGAGGCCTGGCATGCTGCGATTCATGGAGTCACAAAGAGTCGGACAGGACTGAGAGACTGAACTGAACTGAACCACCACTTTGAGTTGCTCATCACTGCATTTCCCCATTTGTATGCTCAGTGCACATATTATTAACCTTTTGCTTGTTTTTCTTTTGGTAATCTATCACTTATCAGCTTAATTTCCAGGGCCCCAAAAGGAAAAATGAAAATTTCCTCCCTTATATACTAAAAGTTTGCTACTGTGAGCCCTGTGTTATGCTGGGATTCATGACCTCCAGAGGAAAGGGTTTTGATCTGGGGTCAGAGACGAGGCTTGACTACTTAGAGCTTTTTTTTTTTTTTTTGAGTTTTCTTTATTATTATTTTTAATTTATTTTAATTGGAGGTTAATTACTTTACAATATTGTATTGGTTTTGCTATACATCAACATGAATCCACCACAGGTATACACGTGTTCCCCATCCTGAACCCTCCTCCCTCTTCCCTCCCTGTACCATCCCTCTGGTTGGTCCCAGTGCACCAGCCCCAAGCATCCAGTATCATGCATTGAGTTTGGACTGGCAATTTGTTTCATATATGATATTATACATGTCTCAATGCCATTCTCCTGAATCATCCCACCCTCACCCTCTCCCACAGAGTCCAAAAGAATGTTCTATACATCTGTGTCTCTTTGTTGTCTCGCATACAGGGTTATCATTACCATCTTTCTAAATTCCATATATATGTGTTAGTATACTGTATTGGTGTTTTTATTTCTGGCTTACTTCACTCTGTATAATAGGCTTCAGTTTCGTCCACTTCATTAGAACTGATTCAAATGTATTCTTTTTAATGGTTGAGTAATACTCCATTGTGTATATGTACCACTGCTTTCTTATCTATTCATCTCCTGATGGCCATCTAGGTTGCTTCCATGTCCTGGCTATTATAAACAGTGCTGCAATGAACGTTGGGATACATGTGTCTCTTTCAATTCTGGTTTCCTTGGTGTGTATGCCCAGCAGTGGGATTGCTGGGTCATAAGGCAGCTCTATTTCCTGTTTTTTAAGGAATCTCCACACTGTTCTCCATAGTGGCTGTACTAGTTTGCATTCCCACCAACAGCGTAAGAGGATTACTTGGGGCTTTTCATGTAACAAAGTTTTATTCAAGTATAGTAAAAATAAGGAAACCTTCTGGCCTAGACATCAGAAGGGGACAGAAAGAGTGCCCCTTGCCAGTTTTTAGCAAGGTGTTTTATGTCTGTTAGAAATATGCTAATCAGGTAAGAGAGACATTTCAAGGCTGAGGGAGTTTCACCAGGCCCCTCTCCCACAATATGCATTTTTAAGATAGGATGGTATGAGGTGTGTCATCTCCCCACCACCCCAGGCCATATAACAATTGAGAGGAATACTGATTTGTGGAGCCATTATCACCCCAAGGTTTGAGAAAAGAGAAAAGTTAGTCTTCAGCAGAACCATTTTGAAGAAAGGCAAATTACAAAGCAAATACATAGTTTCATTAACATAGCTTAAGAAAAACATTTCCATAAGGAAAATGCATTGATTACCTCAAGGCAGAACAAGGTGTCCTCAACACAGAATTAAAAGACTTTTTTAATTTTGTGTAGTGAAAGAAATAAACATCTACCACTTGCAGTTTATTTTCTACTGCTGCTTGCAGACCTCTCGCCTTCCTACCTGTTATCCTCTAATACCTACTCTGACTTTTAGATCAAGAATTCAAAATGTATGTCAAAAGTTTTCATAAGCAAAAATGTTAGTAGATGAATGTACATCTCTCAACAACTTTTTAAATTTTAGGTAATTTTTACTCACATTATTTTGCCAATTTCAATAGAACTCATATGCAAAGCAAACATAATAATTCTAAAGAAATTAAAACAAACAGTATATGTCACCACTGGATCCTCAGTGCAGCCTCCAAGATTCTCAAACAGGGCAAGCACACCTGTCTCAGGAGACAGAAATCTCTCTATGCATCTTCCCAGGAGATGAGAGTCAATAATTGTTTTGAACTTGCATTCAAAGATATGCCATGAATATAAATTAATCGATATGTGTAAGAGAAGAGTCTCAATGAGAATGATAATTTAGTTTTTCTTTTTAAGTTCTATTTAATCTTAAAAGTGATATACTGCTGTAGAAATGAATTAACCAACAAAATAGTGAAATATTTATACAGATTTATTGAACTAAATGCATTTTCTTTAAGGTTAATATGTTAGAACTAGTTCATGAAATGTCATTGTCACCTGGAGTTAGATAGTCATGGGATATTTATATGTAGGTTGGTGTCATTAGTGTCAAGGATTAAATAGGATTGTACTTATGGGAATAAATTTACATGGAAATTGCAATTAGTTCATAGGATTTTAATGTTATTTTACAAAAAAGCACTGTAACATTCAAAAAAAAAAAACCTGTTGTGTTCAATAACACTCCTGTCTTTTTAGTTTTCAACTGGAATATCTGCAGGCTTGCAATGGATCTTTGTTTTATTTATTTATTTTACTTTACAATATTGTATTGGTTTTGCCATACATCAACATGAATCCGCCAAGGGTGTACAAGTATTCCCCATCCTGAACCCCCCTCCCACCTGCCTCCCTGTACCATAGATATTTAAAGCAAAGATCCATCCCACCGGGATGACCCAGAGGGATGGATCTTTGCTTTAAATGTCTGTTTTCTTCCTTAGAATGTCACACCAGAAGCACTTTAAAATGTATGCATGGAATGTTTTCATATATATGCTTTAAGCAAATTTCCAAATATTAACATAACCACTGCATTATTTTCAAGAGTAATATAACTAAGATACAGATGGAATTAGGAAAAACGAGCTATTGTGCCATTGACTTCTTGTGGTATATTATTCCATAAAAACCTATACAACCAACAACCAACTCTAGCTACTATTTTAAGCAAATACACAGGCAGTGCTTTATTCAAGATAAGCACTTTAAACTTGCAATATACCTGAGTCTGATAATCCACTAATTTTCTTTTTTTAAATATGGTCCATTCAAATGAAAATATTAGCATTTTTGAATGTGTTGTTATTTCTTCATCTCAGCCTTTTTTGTTCCTTTTTTCTCTACTCAACATTTACCATCCATTTTAAGATTCTGTTTGGCTACCTAACACCTTAGGACATTGTCTTCTGTACCTATCCTACCCCAAATTGGACTTTGAGCCCTTTTCAGATCCTCTGTTTACACCTCAAATTGCCCAACAATATCCTACATCTAGGGCTTCCCTCGTGACTCAGTGGTAAAGAATCCCCCTGCCCATGCAGAAGACATCGGTTCCGTCTCTGGGTTGGAAAGATCCGTTGGAGAAGGAAATGGCAGCCCACTCGAGTATTTTTAAAGGTGGGAAATCCATGAACAGAGGGGTGTGGTGGGCTACCGTCCATGGGGTCCAAAAGAGTCAGATATGACTCAGCAACAAACAACAACATCCTACGTCTGGAAAATGTGTTGGTGCAAATTTATGCTCAGTTAAAAGTGACTCAGTGAATGATAAAGATAAGTTCTAATTCTCTTCCTGTCTTGAATTGAGGCTTTTGCCAAGTTTCAAATGTAATTCTCTTCTCTTTATTTTCTTCTCCCCTTTGGAAACATTATACATTCCATGAGTTCAATTATAAATGTTTCATAAGGTACAATTCTCATATCTCCTCCGAACTCTAGTCATGCATTCTAAGTGATGGCAGGGTGTGGTTATGTCGAATGCAAACCAGTGGATTGAAGGATATTTAGAGTGGACATTATAATCTCATTAGTTCTTATTCTCAGAATGTTACTTGGATAATGTAAACCCCCAGTCTCACTGACAACCTAAAGATTAAATAACTAAGTTTGTTATCCTCTAACTTGCTCCTACTCTTGACTTCCCTATGCCTCTTATTCCTGTCATTTCTCCAAAAATCAGTCAAGGTACATCATAATCACTAGTGATCTACTGTACCCTCATGCTTTATAAATAAATTCCATAATTCCTAGCTTCCTAAAACTTATTTGCTGCATTTTCCCATTTCTTCCGCTTCTTTTATGACTGTGCATATTAAGTGAAATTTTTTTAAACTCCCAACTAGGAATCTCTAATAACTTCATCCTTATTTATTTTAAAGGTGTACTATATACATGTTCTAACTGATTCTACAAAATTCAAAGTGATAAAAATTCCTGAAATGTTGCTTGGGTCATATTATTTTCTTTCTCAAAACCATGTGATGCTTTTTCTGTTACTAATAGTATTGCCTGAAGGTGGTTTAGTTGCTAAGTTGTGTCTGACTCTTTTTGCAACCCCATAGGCTACCTGCCAGGCTCCTCTGGCTATGGGATTCTCCAGACAAGAATACTGGATTGGGTTGCCATTTCCTTCTCCAAGGGATCTTCCCAACCCAGGAATCAAACATGAGTCTCCTGCATTGCAGGTGGTCTCCTGGATTGCAGGCAAATTCGTTACCACTGAGCCATTGTCTGAAGACCAAAATATACAATTTAAAAGGTTTCAGGAAATACATAGAAAAAATTATCTTCTAAAATACCAGAAATAATATTTATTAGAGATTGGGGTGTAGTTAATAAAAGTATGGAGAAGACATCCAGAATAAAAAAATGGAAAAAAAAATTGAAAGAAGGATAATGATAGTAAATATAATAAGGAAATCTGAACTCCTCAACCTGGTCAAATGAGGAAAGATTCCTCTTTAGGACCTACATAAAACTGTGAACTTGAAGATAATTGACCCACATGTAATTGTATTTCCACTGGCATCTCAATGATCAGATTTAGAACACACTGTTTTATCAATTTATAAGTTTATTTTGTAACTAAATGTTTGGCCTACAAAACATAATAAAGATCAGTGATTCTTATTGAAATACTGCAGCCCAATATGGAATGTTTCATCACTTTGAGGGAAAATTTTATTTGCTACACTGAAATGGGCTGTGTTATTAAAATTTATAGGCTGGGGTGAGGATGCTGGCCTTCCTGCATCCTGCATGGGTGAGACTCACATATTGTGGCATCGAAATTTTCTGGGAAATAGTTTTGTAACTCAAAGCCCTGTTTATAATTAATTATTCAAGCTTTGAAATAAATATATTTAAATATTAACATATATAAAATTTATATATTTATTTTTAAATATGCTTAACAGTTTCAGGAAGAAACTTACTCTATAAAGAGAGGAAAGACTGTTTCTTTGGAATTTTACCAATATTTGTTCATATCTCAGAAAAAGTCATCAGCCTGATCATTTAAATATCACCATTTGTGTGAGTCAGTCACTAAAATCTTGTGGGATTTGTCTGTGTTTATAGCTCTGAAATTATCAATAGTATCTGTCTGTCCAAGTTTCTGATTATTACAATATGCTATCAGGCTTACTCAAGTCCAAGAACTTTTATATTAAAATATAAATTACTGTGTAATGAATTACTTTTATTTTTTCTTTATGTGAAAGAACAGTTACTTCCTTTGTTGTAAGTTATGTGCATTTTGAGTTATTTCATTCATGGCTTTTTTCAGGATATTAATGGAAATCTTGCAAAATATTTGTTATAAAAATAAAGTAGGGAAGCATGGTGTGCTACAGTCCACGTGGGGTTGCAAAGAGTCAGACACAACTGAGCAACTGAACTGAACTGAACTGAATATAATAACACTGAATGATGGCAAGGATCTACAGCAATAATAACTCTCATTCATTGCTAGTAGGAATACAAACTGTTATTTTACAAGCCATGAAGCTGAACCTAATCTACCATATGATCCAGCAATCACCCTTTGATGTTTACTAAAATGAGTTGAAAACATATGTCCATATAAAACTCCTCACACAAATATTTATAGCAGCTTTATCAATAATTGCCCAAAATTGGAAGCAACCAAGATCTCCTTTAACGGATGAATAAGTAAACATACCATGGTACAATGTACAGTGGAATATGATTCAGCAATTTTAAAAGATGATCTATCTAGCTGTAAAAATTCAGAGAAGGAAATTAAATGTATATTAATAAATGAGAGAAGATCTGAAAAGACTACATGCTGTATGATTCCACCCACATGACATTCTGGAAAAGGTAAACTATATGGTAAAAAGATCAGTAGTTGCCAAATTTTCAGAGATAAGTTGTGAGAGCACAGAGGAGTTTTAGGGCAGTGAAACTATTTCATATGATACTATAATGTGGATACATAACATTATACATATGGCTAGACCTGTAGAACTGTATAACACAAAGCATGAATTCTAATGTAAGCCATGGACTTTAGGTAATGTGTCAATATTAATTTATCACTTATAACCATTGTCTCACACTCACATAAGCCAATAATAATAAGGGAAATTGTGTATGTGTGCATGTGAGGGATATGGAAACTGTACTTTTTGTCCAATGTTTCTATCAATAAAGTATTATACCAAGTTTTAAAGCGAGTAATGGATATGATATAATTGAGATACTATTCTTTTTAGAGTCAGGACAAAGTCAAGTAATATTAGGAGTTGAGTTAGCCTCTTTTTAAGTAAGCTACTTTATTCCATGAGCCAATGATTTATACTGAATAAACCACTGATTTATTCATTCCTTAACCACCTTTATCTAAATGCATTTTATTCTTCCAAAAATCTTTTTGTTTTACAAAGTATTTTTCAAAAACATCACTCATGTTGGCCCTTAGACATAATTCTATTATTCTTAGAGCTTTGATAATCTCTGATCTTATATCACAATTTGCTTTGCATCTGTTCCTTTGTATATGCATGTCCCTTATTGAACATAATATAAAAGGGTAAATTCATAATTGTTATGTGGTTTAATGAAGAAAGCAGTAAGATTTTATGACTGGTAACAGAGTATTTTATAAATTGGGATTTCAAGGCTAGCTGTGTTTTGAGTATCTAATAGGGTCTTGAATTTTGGTATTACCTGTTCCAATGAAAACAAATTATGTGCACCATTACTATACAAAGTGTATGTTGCCACCTTTAATAACTGTAATTGGTCTGCATACTTTAATCAATGAAAAATAGTGAGTTACATACATTTCCTCAAACCTTAGATGAAAAGTCATCACTATATAACATTTAAAAGATGTTCCATCTGTCTTCTTGAATTGTTTCCAAACTTTAAATTATTTTTCTGATATCTTTCAAATCTGGACATATGGAAGAAGTCTCTAGGTAGACACTCTTCTTCCTTAAAGTGGCTTTTCTTTTTCCTAGGAGATATAAATTGCACATTAATCGCTTTACTATCTTGTTCCATATAGTATTACTTTGATGAACTGCTGACAATTTAAGTTATTGATTCCCTATATAAACAATCTTCACACTTGGAGTTTACATCTTTAACACTATCAAATAAAGGAATTAAAATTTTGTCTAAGCTAGTGGGAAGCTCCTCATAACACAGGGAGCTGAGCTTGGTGCTCTGTGGTAATCTAGAGGAGGGCCGTAGGGGTGGGTATAAGCAAGCTCAAGAGGGAGGAGATATAGGTATACATATAGCTAATTCATGTTGTGGTATAGAACAAACTAGCACATTGTAAAGCAATTATTCTCTAATATAAAAATAAATAAATGTTAATTACATCTAAAAATGGTCTGTCTATAAGGGTATGAAATGTAGGCTGATATTTAACATGATAAATGTCACAAAACAGTAGAACTTTAGTGATATTAGGTGGAAAGTATGTTTAATACAATGTTAAATATTTTTAAATATTTAAAAAATATTATAATATTTTAAATATTTAATTTTTAATTATAAAATATTTTAGGAATTTTTAAAAAACTTTCAATACTCAAAATATATCTTTACAAAAATCTAAGTTCAATTTTATAATATATCTTGGTTAACAGTATTTCTGATCCAATGTTCACTTGGATTAAACTAATTGGTAATTCATTATTATTCTTGCTAGTAACCATAGTAATAGCTCTAGTAGTAGTATCATTATTATTTGGTTCATGTTTGACTTCCAGAGTTAGAAGAAATAATGCAAAATGGCATAGAATTGTCATTTTATGTTGTAGCCCATAAAGAATCAGAAAATGAGTTGTCTTCATGACTGTTTTTAGTCAGTGCACAATTATTTAAGAGTAAATTTCAAAGGAAACGCTTTATGGATAAAAATAAATAGTTTATAGCTATCTTAGAATAAGGTACTTGAAATGACCTTCTGCTATCTTAGAAAATAAGTCCATGTTGGACTTTACCTCAATATGCTCACATAATCATTCAAGTTCATCTGATTTAAAATTAAAATTAGTTTTGGGGAGAATTATTATAAAAAAAAATACTATTCACCTCACTGCCAACTCTCAGATTCTACTACTTGAATTATCTAAAGACTTCATGTAAATTTATGTTTTGCAATATCTCCATATGGAGATTAGATGATTTTAAAAATAAAAAGAGTCTGTGAACTGGCCTGTAACTCTTATGTGTTATGCCTTCTCCAGAAAAATGATTTTGGCAAATACTAAGACATTCTAGTTAATTCCAACCTGTTCAAAATCCTATAAAACATGATCTTAAAATTAAAGGGTTATCTGGACTTATGGGTAACAACTATGCTTAAAATATAGACTTTCTCATTGAATAGGTGAGAAAGAAAAGATATATATATATATATATATTTAATATGTTGAAAGAAGAGGTCTTCAATAGAAAAATCCATGTTTCACTCCCAGATTCAGTTATGGTTATGGAATTCAGTTATGGAATATTTTCTTCTCAAATTTTGAATATAGTTAACCTTTACATACTTTGTGTTGCTTACAGTACAAGTTAAGTTGTTATGAGCTGATGAGGAATATAAAAAAAAAAAAAAGGTGTAATTTTTAATTTAAATGAAGAGTTTGAAAAAATATCTGAGCCTAAAGGCTAGTTACACTACTTGTTAGTTATGATATCCTGGGGAAAACAAATAGATCCCTTTGATGATCTTTGTTGTTGTTATTCAGCTGCTAAGTCATGTCTGACTCCTTGTGACTCCACAGACTGCAGCACTTCAGGCTTCCCTGTGCTTCACCATCTCCTGGTTTTTGTATTTAATAATACCCATCTTGTTAATACATACATACATGAGGGTATATATATATATTATTTTCTTAATGTGTTAATATTAGTTTTGTAAATTAGATATGGTAGGAGTTCAATTATTGAGTCAATGATTATTACTATTCTTATTGTTATACAGAGAAACTTTATTTGAGCAAGTACATTCTCTTTAATGCCAAGGAAAGATGTTCTAGAATAAGACTTGAGTTTTGGATTTTTTCCAGTTAGCTAGTTTCCTTAAGGTTGTACCAAAGAATATAGCTAGTTATGAGATAAAGGCAGGAATAGTCTTGTAAAATGGGTAGAAAGAATATAGGAAATAATCTAATTATCACATTATCAATCCACCCCAACCTTCTTTCTGTTGAAGAGAATTTACAGATAAGCACTAAAGTTTTTATCTAGTACCATGAAGGGTATCAGAGCATGCAGACCCCAAATATGCAGTTTTGACATGTTGGTTATTCTGAGCTAAAGGTACTTGAGAAACATCAGGTACAAAAGGGTTCTCTGGCTTCCCATTTCTATTTCAACATAGATCACCAAATTTTCTGTGAGAAAAGTGTCCTCTTTGTACCAAGAAGAGAATGCCACTCTTATCACAGGAGACTAAGCTGACTCTGAAATGGATCTGTACGGATAACCCCACGAAAAGAACCCTGATCACCCACTACTTCCTCACTTATATTTTCTACTCTCTTTCCCACAACTTATTATTCCAGCCTAAATTCTTTTGTCTTGTAACTTCTCCCAAAACTATACATTTCTCTGTTTAAAAGTTTACAAACTGTCAGTCCTCACTGCTTCTTTGGGTCTCTATTTTTCCTCTGAAGATTCCTGTATGCCTGTGAAATTACCAAATAAAATCTGTATGATTTTCTTCTATTAATCTATCTTTCATCATTTTAATGCTCAGGCCCAGTAACAAAACCTAAAGGGTATAAGGGAGTTTTTCTTTCACTATACCCTTTATTTTCCGTTTATTAAATCAAGTACCCCAGGGAATTATGTTGATCAAAAGCATGCAACTCAAGAGTAGTTTCAGTGTGGCAGGAGGAGATAGTGGAAACTAAAACATGTTTTCCCAAGAGGTTTTTGAGAGAATAAAAGGATGTTGAGACCCAGGTGTTAAATAATGAAAGAAGTAATGTATAACTTTTAAATTATGCAATACATTGGAAAGAGCAAGAATAAAGAGGCAGCAATTTTCCAAGGCTGTGTATGAAGCTGAGTCACTAGAACTTGAGATGACATGTGTAGAACACAGGATAGGGAAACCTGACCAGCAAAGACTGCATAGAAAAAATATTAACACAAGGCAGTTGCCCAGCTGCCTGCACAGCCTCCCAAATTGCAGCAGAAAAACAAGTGGGTGCCAGCTAATGGAATGGTATTGGCATGCCTTCTTATTGGCATTGGAAGTGGGTCTCCCAATTACAGTTATCCATCTCTGCTTTAAGACATTGCTCAGTTCAATACCAACTGCTCTTGTGTTGTCTTCAAATGAGGACACTTGTAAACCCGGTCTTTCTGCTACAAATAAGTGGGATGTGGGGTCCTGACTCAGGTTATAGCAGAAAGGTAACTTCTAGATCATCAGTAATTGGCTAGGACTGACAAACAGCAGCTTAAATATTCCTTGTAGTCAAAAATGAGGAGATTTTCTTACATTATTTACCTAAATCTTATCTCCCTAAATGTACAATGAAAACACTCAAAGTTTAAGAAACTGATATTTTAACTAGTGCTGAGGAATGAGAATGTAACGAACATCAATTTGATTTTTGTGTTTTCCTAAGGAGAAAATGATCCTAAAAACCTACTCAAGTGGTTATTTTCAAATTGGGTGGCCATATTAATTATGAAAAGTGGAGCTTTTTATTTTTGCATTTTTCAATGAAAGAATGCAGCCCTTTTGTCACCCAGATACTTCATATTTTCCTAACCTTATGGCTGTTAACCAAACCAGAAAATGCAAGTTGGACCATCTATGGATAGACACCATTTACAGCCAAGAAGCACTATCTGTCCTGTTCTTCTCTCATTACACCTGCTACTTGTGCATAACTAAGGCTTATGAAAGCATCCAATGAGGTCTTAATATAATGACAGACAAATTTTTTTGCAAACAGCTGAAATGCCAAAGTCTATACTATTTGCCTCCTTAGGGCACTGTGTGGTGTAAGCAAAGTATGGAGCCAATTACAGAAAACTAAATTCCAGTAATAAAAGATGGGTAGAGAAGAATTTTGGCAAGTTCTGCCAACTGAGTGGCACACCCTAGAGTCATTGTAGTAGAAATAGGTGCTCAGAATTTTCCATCACATTCTTTGTGAAAAAATTATGTGATAAACATGCAAACAAGCATGAAGAATCACTGTCTCTTTTTTGGGGGTATGGGCTCCAAAGAATGATTCTCTACCTTATTAGCAGGAAAGAAGGGTTTATTAGGAGCCACTGAGACTGAATTCTCCGTCAAAAGGTTTAAAAAACAAATCCAAAATTTTTAATTTATATAAATAACAGAAAAGGAAAAAAAATTATCGAATCAAACAAGTTCTTTCACCAGCACTCAGCAAATCCAGTCTACTGACATTGGGTTGTAGCGAAAGTTCAGCATTTGACAAAACCTAGAAACATTGGTTGGAGAAGGCAATGGCACCCCACTCCAGTACTCTTGCCTGGAAAATCCCATGGACCGAGGAGCCTGGTGGGCTGCAGTCCATGGGGTCGCTAAGAGTCGGACACGACTGAGCGACTTCCCTTTCACTTTTCATTTCCATGCATTGGAGAAGGAAATGGCAACCCACTCCAGTGTTCTGCCTGGAGAATCCCAGGGATGGGGGAGCCTGATGGGCTTCCATCTATGGGGTCACACAGAGTCGGACACGACTGAAGTGACTTAGCAGCAGCAGCAGCAGAAACATTGGTGGACCTATCCTTCCACCATTGACTCAAGGAACTGAAATAAGTACTTCCATCTTTCTGAGATATATTATTCAGTGAAAGATATAAAGATTATTTTATCAGAGCATTGTGTGTTACTAGTTGTGTGATTGGTTTCCCAAAGTGTTATCTCTAAAAGGACTCAGCAGAAGGCTGAGTGAATAGTATTTGCCTCTGAATAACAGAGCTAAGGAACTAGTAGAAGACATATCAGCATTATTGTCTGAAAAGTGAAAGTGGAAGATGCTCAGTCGTGTCCCACTCGTTGTGACCCCATGGACTGTATAGTCCATGGAATTCTCTAGGCCAGAATACTGGAGTGGGTAGCTGTTCCCTTCTTCAGGGGATCTTCCCAACCCAGGAATCAAAACAGGTCTCCTGCATTGCCGCCAGATTCTTTATCAGCTGAGCTATCAGGGAAGCCTCATAGTCATAAGCTGCTCAGTCACATCCGACTGTTTGCGACCCCATGGACTGTAACCTACCAGGCTCCTCTGTCCATGGGATTTTCCAGGCAAGAATATTGGAGTGGGTTGCCATTTCCTTCTCCAGGAGATCTTCCCAACCTAGGGACTGAACCGGGATCTCCCGCATTGTAGGTAGATGCTTTACCATCTGAACCACTAGGGAAGTCCATCAGGGAAGCATATCCTGCTTTAAATCCTTTTGTAAATTTCATTTTACACAAAATTGTATACTTTATAACTTTTTTATATATCATGAATTCACTAAAAATTGCAAATAAACAAAAGATCATAGACAAAGTCTTAAAGCAAAGAAAATAAGTATCAAGCATAAGTGTTAGCCATATTCCTTAGCAAGAAAAATTGCAATCAACAAACACTGGTTCAGTTGGTTCCACCACTGACTATATGATCTTAGCAATCTACTTAAACCTGAATCTCATTTTCTTTATCTAAATCCTGAGGACAGTAATATACAAAACAAAATTTGGAAGAAAAATGTTTAAAAGATAAACTTTGAAAAGTGCTATAAAGCCTGATACTGAAAGATGCTCAGTAAAAGTGGGTGTTGTTACATTTTTGGTATCCAAACACATATAGAATTAGGAAAGCTGTTTCATTAAATAATAAAATAAAATAAACAACAAAGAAAAGCTCACAAAAGCTAACTATTCATTCTCAGTAATTTCAAATTTGTCCTTTTCTTTCATTCAAGATAAGACTTCTTTGTGGATATTCAATATTATTGTGAAAAGTTTCAAAAAAGATCATATTATGATAAACTTTGGTAGGTAGTGAATAGTATGTTAGAACAGGTGTTAACTGGGAGCAACTTTACAATATTTCAGTAACTATTTTAATAGTATTTTATGCATTTAACAGACAAGAAAGGAATTAGTTACTAGTGTTAGTCACTTATAGGTATTAATATTAAATCTGGCAAATTATATCTCAGCATTTAGTTCTTCCTCTCATAAACAGTGGTAATAAAACTTTCTGCTTATCTCAGATGTAAGGTGAAAGGAGAAAATAGGATGATGTATATGAGAATTATTTGTACTCTACATAATGAATAACTATTTTAACCAATTTATCTGATGATGCAGAAGACAAATAGTAAAATGCTAGAGATTATTTTTAAACTGCTGAAATTTAAAGGGAAAACGTTGCTGATTGCAATATTTGCTGGAATTTCTTCTTAATCCACATATGAGTATACATTTTAAACTTTAGAATCCTTTTAATGGAATTAATTCAGGTTGAAAAAATTATAAGTAATGAATTTAAAGGATTCTAACAAATCAGATTTTAAATTAAGAACTTGTTTAGATAGATATAAAGTTGATATATAAATATATAGTTATATTATATGTATAATATATATGTAAATATATATATTTTATATAACCTAAGAGTAGGAAGTTCATCATTTGAAACATTATTTTGTTATTTTATAATTAGCAAAATAAAATGTATACATTAAATTGTTTGGCAGTCTTTTAGTGGTCTTGTATTTTGAAGTAGACAAGAACAAAAATTTAATTTAAACTTTAGAATATGATGAAATTAGCATAATTAACTTTAATAAATTAATAATTATAGAGAAGACATATGTTTTGAAAGGGACATTATTAATTTTACTAAATTCAATATTTTCTAGTTTTATGCATAATTCATTTATGCAAAATAGATGCATGACATTAGAGATTTTTTCATTTAAGTATATGATTGGTAAATGGTAATAGTCTGCTATTCATTATCTTAACATATTAGTTTCTAAACATCTTGAAATAATTTCCTTCAAATTGCAATTCAAACCTCAATGTGCTCTGGGTTATAATACTTTTGCATTCCAATACTATCTAAAGTTTGATGATTTATATGGAAAGCATTAGTTAATTATTCCTTTAGAAAATAAGTGAATCTTCAGCTTAATGAAAATCACAACTCTACTAATTTGATTTCTATTATTTTTACTCATAGTGAATATGCTAAATCGTTTAGGATGTTTTCATTCTTTCTTGTTATTGATCAGTTTCTAAGTTCTTCTAAGACAAATTTAGGCAACAAACTTGCTGAATGTAAAGACAAATTTGGCTTAGAGAGTTAAATATTCAATAAGAATTCCAAGATGTTTCATTCTTCAAGTGAAGATTCTTATTGGAGAGAATAAGCTTGTATGTTGCTCTAGAGACAATTTAGCATTTGATGAAACTGTGGTTAAAGCTTTTATTTATTTATCCTACATGTTCTAGTTGTCTTCCTCTCAAACATTAAAGAAAATATTTGGAAATACAGAACACCTACAATATATTTTGTACATTTTATTAAGATATGAGCATATTAATAAGCAGTAAAGGTGGCTCAGAGGTTAAAGTGTCTGCCTCCAATGCAGGAGACCTGGGTTCGATCCCTGGGTTGGGAAGATCCCCTGGAGAAGGAAATGGCAACCCACTCCAGTGTTCTTGCCTGGAGATCCCATGGACGGAGGAGCCTGGAAGGCTGCAGTCCATGGGGTCGCAAAGAGTCGGCCACGACTGAGCGACTTCACCTCACCTCACCTCAAAGTATAATTATGCTTGGAAATCAATTTATAAGGGCAATATTTTCATGCTCTCCTGCCTAAGTAACATTATGTCTGCATCCCTTTACTGGATGAATAAAAGTTCAATTCCCTCATCTTCTAATTGCCATAGTTGCCTCTTGCAGGGAAATTGATTAGTAATCTCAGGAAACTCCTTAACAAACTTGCTTTCATAAGTACCCAACACAATGCAATCATTCAATATTTAAAGAAAGAACCAAAAATGAAACTATGAAACCATAGTATGAATATATTTTATACCCAATAATCACTTTATAGTGAAATTTTAAAAAACATAGAGTCAGATTTTCCTTTGTTTTCATATTTAACTTGAAGGTAAATATTAACTTAAAAATTGGGTTTAATATCTTATTGTTTCCATTGCTTCATTTCAGCTCTACATATTCTTATTTGGAGAGGGAACTAGCAACCCACTCCAGCATTCTTGCCTGGAGAATCCCATGGACAGAGGAGCCTGCTGGGCTATAGTCCATGGGGTCGCAAAGAGTCAGACACGACTGAGCAACTAACACACACACACATTCTTTTCCCAACAGGGAGTAATATAGCAGATATACTGTTAAAGGGTGTTTCTGTTCTCATAGACCAAAAATTTTGTTCTATGCACCAACACTGGCACCATATCTCTACAGAAAGTGTTGAGGCATAGAAGACATGCAGAGAGACATTCATAGAAAATCAAGCGTTATTCTGCTTTTTTCTAATATTTGCCTAATGTAATGCAGATATTATTCTTTTTTAAAAAATATTTTTATTGAAGTATAGTTGATTTATAATATTGTGTTTGTTTCTAATGTATATCAAAGTGACTCAGTTATATCTACACACACACATATAAGTAAATATATATGTTCTTTTTCAGATTCTTTTCTCCTGTAGGTTATTACAAAATACAAGTATAGTTCCTTGTGCTATACAGTAGGTTCTTATATATTTGTTATATATTTGATGTATATATATATTATGTTACTTATATATTTGATATATAATAGTGTGTATGTGTTGCTCCCAAATTCCTAATTTATCCCCTCACCTTTCCGCTTTGGAACCACAAGTTCTTTCTATACTTGTGAATCTCTTTCTGCTTTGTAGATAAGTTCTTTTATACCAGTTTTTAGATTCCACATATGTGATATCATATAATATTTGTCTTTGTCTGACTTAATTTCACTAAGTATGGTAACCTCTAGGTCCATCCATGTCGCTACAAATGGTATTATCTTATTCCTTTTTATTACTGAGTAATATTCCATTGTATATATGTACCACATCTTCTTTATCCATTTATGTTTCAATAGACATTTAGGTTGCTTCAATGTCTTAGCTATTGTAAATAGTGCTATGATGCACATTGGGGTACATGTGTCTTTTTGAATTATGATTGTCTTCCAATATATGCCCAAAAGTGGGATCGCAGGATCATATGATAGCTCTATTTTTAGGTTTTAGAGGAACCTCCACACTGTTCTCCGTAGTGGCTGGATCAATTTATATTCCCACAAAATCAGCATAGGAAGGTTCTTTTTTTTTTTCCCCACACTCTTTCTAGCACTTATTATTTGTAGACTTTTAAAAGATGGTCATTCTGACTAGTGTGGAGTGACACTTCATTGTATCATTGACAAGGGATTAATTTCCAAAATATGCAAATACATAACTGATACAGCTCAATCAAACAAACAAGCAAACAACCCAATCAAAAAAAAAAAGGCCAGAAGATGTAAATAGACATTTCTCCAAAGAAGACACCCAGACGGCCATAAGGCACGTGAAAAGATGCTCAACACCACTACTGACTAGAAAAATGCAAATAAGATATTATTCTTATCATTGGAAATTTAGCATTTATTAAAGTGAACAATGATTTCTTTAAGGAAAGTTACTTGAAATAAACTGGGAAACCAGAAATAGGATATGGATTAGCTTCTGTTTGATCCAGTCCACAATTTGCATGGAGACATCTGGTCCACACCAAACAGTCCTTGATGTTTGGTCCTGTCCAAAACCATTTGTCATGGATCAAATATGCACAAGGATGTTTTGGATAAGACCCAGTTTCAAGGATCTCATGGGATAAACCAAATGACTTATGGACATGTGGATAGGACTAAATATCCCACAAAGGAATAGGTATAATATGTAGAATATTAAATAGTGATGGGTACTATGGAAAAACCAATAATAAAGGGAAGTGGGTATAGAGTGGCAGCAAAGAAGTGATTTGGGAAATTTAAATAGAGAGGTCAAAGTAACTGAGGGATAGATAGTAAGAGAGTGACTCATGCAGATAAAACTGTGTGGGGGGGCATTTTAGGCAAAGAATACAATAAGGGCAAACATCATTTAATATAGATGTACTTGGTGTGCTTTAAAAAAAAATACTATTTATTTACTTATTTTGGTTAGGCGGGATATTCATTGCTACACATAGGCTTTCTCTGTGAGCAAGGGCTCACTCTTCTTTGCAGTGCATGAGCTTCTCATTGTGGTGGCTTCTCTTGTTAACAGAGCCCAGGCTCTAGGGGCACAGACCTTAGTAGTTGCAGCTCACGGGCTCCAGAGTGCAGGCTTAGTAGTTGAAACACTAGGGCTTAGTTGCCCTATGGTATGTGGAATCTTCCTGGACCAAGGATCAAACCAGTGTCCCCTGCAAGCATATTCTTTCTGAGTAATAGTCCATTGCCACTAGACTGTGAGGGAAGCCTGGTGTGCGTTTGGTAAGGAAGAGCTAGAGTCCTTGAAGAAAATGGAAAAAGGATTATAGGTTGTGAGTTCTTAGATAGAAAGGAAACTGGACTGTGTGTACCTTTATAAGCTATGGCAGATAATGGCCATGTACTCAGAGCGATGTGGGACCATTAGAAGACACTGAGCAGAATGACACACCCTGAGGAAGGTCCTTTCAGGATCACTGACAGCTTCGTATTAAATGCACCAACGGGTATTAAGAGAAGAGGGAAAAAGACAACTTCAGAGAGTTTCAACAATCTTGGTTAAACAAGATGGCAAAGTGCCCAGAGATAATGTGTTGAGATAGTGATAGTAGGGTTTACAGATGTGGGAAAAGAAAAGAGGTGAAGGAAATGACCTAAAAATTGGAGAAATGGAAAAAAACATTTTCTGAGCTGTGGGAAACAGTAGGAGGAGGAGACTTTGTTGTAAGAGAGGCAAATAAGGGGTTTACTTTTGACAAGTTTCACATGCCTAATTGATATCCAAGTGAGTGAAAGTGAAAGTGAAGCCGCTCAGTCATGTCTGACTCTGCGACCCCATGGACTGTAGCCCAACAGGCTCCTCCATCCATGGGATTCTCCAGGCAAGAATACTGGAGTGGGTTGTCAATTCCTTCTCCAGGGGATCTGCCTGACCCAGGGATCAAGTCCAGGTCTCCCGCATTCCAGGCAGACGCTGTAACCTCTGAACCAGTAGATAGCTGATTATGTGGTTTTTGATATATGGCCAATATTTTGGCCACCTGATGTGAACAGCTGACTCATTAGAAAAGACTCTGATGCTGGTAAAGTTTGAGAGCAGAAGGAGAAGAGGGTGATAGAGGATGAGATGGTTGAATGGCATCACCGATGCAATGGACATGAACTCAGGGAAACTCTGGAAGATGGTGAGAGACAGGGAGGGTTGGCATGCTACAGTCCATGGGATCACGAAGAGTTGGATATGACTTGGTGACTGAATGGCAATGGCTTTTGAAGTCAGCACAGTGGAGCAGCTAAATATATAAAATTAGGAATGATCAGCATACAGATAGTATTTAAATCCAGGGCTCTGGAAGAGATGATTAAGAAAGAGAATATTGGAAAGATGTGGTCCAAGAACTGAGGCCTCAGGTTACACCAATTATAAAATTGGGGGCAACATCTGGGGAAATGTGGAGAAAACATCTTAGGAGCCTCAGATGCAACACCCAATGACGCACAGGGGAAAAAATCCTCTAAGTCAAGGAAGAAGCTTTTCAAGGGAAGGTAAGAGACACAGTTGTGTCAAATACTGCTGATAACAAATCAGATAAGAAGGGGTCCGAGGTTGGATTTAGCGACCAGGAGGTAATTTGTGAACTTGACAATGAATATTTCAGTGGACTAGCGGCAAAAGCCTGACAAATATTTTTTATAAGAAATGCGATAGGAATATAAGACAATGAGTCAGGGGAAAGAAAGCTTTCAGTTTAGTTGTAAAGGAAAGACAAGAAATGCAGTGATAATGGAAAGGAAAGGGGAGAGATTTTCTTTTCTTAAGATGGAAGAAATAATGCCTTGTTTTCATGCTAAAGGAAAAGTCCGAGTGAAAAGGGAATACTGGAAACCAGCTATATTCGTTAAATTCTTTCCTAAGGTTGGAGGTGTCCTGGAGCGGGCTCCTCTTGTTCTGGCTGAGCCAGGACTGCCATGGGGGTGGTTAGGTGGGTACCAGGTAGCTCAGGGGTTACCACCATCAGGCCCTGAGAAGGAGTCACTGTTGCTGGGGATGGTGGAGGCCGTGGACGGGAGGGTCCTGGGAGTGCTAAGCGCAGCAGGCTCTCTGTCCCACCTGGAGGGGTTTCTCTGCCTGCTGCTACTCCTGGAGCCACCTGTCATTTCAGCTGCAGCTCCTGTGGACCATCTTGTGTGCCCTGACCACACCCAGCTCCAGCTGGTCTCTGCTTTGCTACCCTAACCTCTTCCTAAACCTCTCAACCCAGCAAGCTTAGCTCAGATCCAGGGTACCTAGGAAAGTGAGACAAGCAGGGCACAAAATGAATAAATCCTTCTCTTGTCCTAAGAGAGACAGTTTTGGAATATATCCTACACAGTTACTCCGCTGTCTCCTAGGACACTGAACCAAGCTATCCACAGCAGCTCTATGGATGGCTCCCACTGTGCTTGCTTTCAATTCCCTGGTTCCCAGTCTCCTGCTCCCTGACTTCACCTCCCAGAAAAAGCAAACTGCACCCGGGCTTTCTTCCAAGTTGGACAGTACCCAAGGATTTAATCATAACTTTATTTACAATGGCAAAAAATAAAGCCAGCACTTCAAACAATGCAGGTTCAGTTCAGTTCAGTTCAGTCGCTCAGTGCAGGAGTGGTTAAAAATTGTGGTCTACCATCATTAAATACTATATAGTTATTAAAATATTTTTGAAGAAAATGTAAAATATCCATAAAAGCCAAGTCTGGGGGATATACACAGGACTGAGTTTCATCATTTTAATTCTTCTATTATAAACAATTTTTAAGTAATTTATATCATCCTTATAAGCATCAAGATGTTAATAATGAAGATAAATACCATTAACAAAGCATGAAATATAGGAAGAAAGTCAATGTATTATTTTCCTTGCCTGAAAGCAAATTGCACAAATGATTGGCTTTTAACTAGTTGAAAAGCTGGAGTGAAAAGAATAAATATATTTAAAGAACTGGAATATGGCAAATTCTGTGCCTCCAAAACCTAAGGTAATAACATCTTTTAAAATCTCTACCCATTTTTTCATATAATTATATTGATAATGTGTCATGACCAAAATAAAATACATTATTGAAAGTATACACCACACATTCACAAAAGTATAGAATAAGAGTGTCTTTTTCATGTGGTATGCATGCATATAGTACTTTTATATGCTTAGCTTATTGAACAGACTCACATTTGTTTAATCACACTGATGTTTTTATACATTTGTTTTTCTTATTTGACGGCTAATTTAGAGTCCAACCATGGATTTAATCATTTACTGCTGTTTTTTTCCATGTTTGCTATCTAATTCTCATCTATGCCATACATCAAAATTAATGTTTTTATGAGGATTTTAGTGTATTACTGGAAACATGACATGTTAATAAAAGTTACAGCATTTTATTTTATTACATAAATGGGTAATCTCCTATAAACATGTTGCCACTGAACTCTTTAGAGTCTATTATGTTAATAACTCAAGAATATAAAATCCTCAACTGAAAATAGCAAGCTATAACCTAAAGTAAATAAATAATAGATCACAGATATTCATCATCTTATTTCAGTCACTAATAAGGTGTTTTAAAAAGCAAGAGTATTCTGATATTATGTGTCCTCATAGGATCTTTGTATTTGACTATATTTTTGAGATTTAGCAGATTATATTATTACCTAAAACCATAATAACATTTTTTTAATTAATAATGATTCCATGAAGATTTACAAATTCTATGACATAATATGCACTTTCGTTTTGCTTATAGATAATGTGTAAAAATAAAATTTCCTAAGTAAGCAAAATAGTAAATTATGTTTGAAAGTAAGCCTAAAGCATATTACTATAGAACTTCATTAAATAATTAACTCATTAATATTTTTTTGGCTATTCTCTTATTCTGCAAATATTTGCTGAA
This sequence comes from Aepyceros melampus, assembly GCA_006408695.1. NCBI lineage: Eukaryota > Metazoa > Chordata > Mammalia > Artiodactyla > Bovidae > Aepyceros > Aepyceros melampus. The sequence goes on along the minus strand of SJXQ01000077.1, from coordinate 116,914 downwards.
TGCCCTGCATGGGTCAGGCACTGTTTCAGACTCTTAGTTACAACAAAGAACAAAACAGGCCAAAGTTGGTCTTCCATGTAGTGACAGGACACAATCTATAAACCAGATTTAGAAAATTATATGACATGTCAGAGAGAGACCAGTGCTATGAAGAAGGAAAGATAAGGAAAGGGGATGGGAATTGGATGGAAATAGTAGTGCAATTTAAATATGGGGGAAAATGAATCCTTCACTGCGAGTAACCCTTGAGCAAGGTCAAGAGAAGAGAGAGCCAGCAATGGGGAGGAATGTTTCCAACAGAGAGAGTGCAAAAGCCCTGAGATGAGGAGGAAGGTGATCTGATGGGACAAGTTTCCTGATTTTGGAGCAGAGTCAGTGAGGGAGGTGAGGACTACTTTGAAATAAGAGTAATACATGGGACAGGATTCTGTGCATATGTGTGTGCTCAGCTCTGTCTGAGTCTTTAGAGACCCCATGGACTGTAGCCCGCCAGGCTCCTCTGTTCATGGGATTTCCCAGGCAAGAATAGAGTAGTGAGTAACCGTTTCCTACTCCAAGGGATCTCCCTGATTTAGGGATCAATCCTCATCTCTGACATCTCCTTCACTGGCAGGCAGATTCTTTACCAGTAGTGTCACTTGGGAAGTCACAGGATTCTGTGAACCCTACAAAAAGTATCCTGACTGAACCCTAGATTCTTACCTTATCAGAACCCAGAAGCCACAAACTCTTCCTCTGCATTTCCAAAACACGGGCTTCAAGTCTCTTTCACTTGAGCAGAATATTCTTCACGAAGACTCAAGTCTCTTTGAACTACATGAACCAAGTAACCGTGATTATACAGCCACATGAACATCCCCAAGGAATGCGAGTATCTATAATAGCTTTATATTTCTTGATCCAAACCATTACTGACCCAAGTTCTTGGATTCCTTAATCAATAAAAATTGATAAGAGGACAGACAAGAAGTTCATGCAAAGTTTTATTGGGACTTCCACTGCAGCAGGAGGGCACAAGAACAAGTAACAGGTTCCCTCCCTTGCTGGCTCCCTAGAGGGGAGGGGGCAAACTGGTCCCTAAAATGGTATGAGGGTAGAGGTGCGCCAGGGATCAGGCCAGAGGGATGGCTTGAGTGGTCTGCCCACCTCCTGGGTGGAGCTGTGTATAGGGATCATTTGCAGTGCCCTGCTTTGCTCCCAATGCCTCAGAAGTGGCAGTTGGGTTTTTGGTCTTTTATATCTTATTGTTCTCAGTTTCCTGCAACTGTACATACACACGGTTATTTATAGTGTCTTTGTATTCTGCTGCTCCAGGAGACATTTGTCCAGGTGCAAGCACTGCAGCAGAGGGTCCCAGATCCCAAGTGCCAGCCTGTCTCAAAACCATCTTCATATGGATATTGAGTTTGTCTCTCTACCCAGAAATTTAAAACATTATTGAATGTAATGCATTTATATAATTCTACTTCATTTCCATTTATTATAATGAAGACAGAACTTCTACTTAAACTATTAAATTTGACAATAGCAATCTGAAAACTAACAAAAATTATAAATTTGCTAAACCATGTTCAGATCCCAGCAGGATATACACATTTAGCATGCTATATTAAAAATAGGGAGAAGGAGGCCAACATTGGAAATGTGGATTTATTTCACTTGTTATTAATAGTTATTATTCACATTTATGTTAATATTTGCAAATATAATGAAACATAAATAATAGCTACTGTATAACATCTGTTATATGTAATACATTATGCAAAGCTTTTACATGTGTTACCTCATCTTCTAATTGTGATAGTAACTGTATTTTTTAAATAACATTTAATATTAGAGCAGCTTTATATTTAAAGAAAAAAAGCCAAAGAAAATATAAAGAATCCCCACATGTCCTGCATTCAATTTGTCCTATTAATAACATTTTACATTAATTCTGGTACACTTATTACATTAGTGATGTAATATTGATATATCCCCCAGTGGCTCAGCAGTAAAGAATCTGCCTGCAGTTCAGGACATGTGGGAGACCTGGGTTTGATCCCTGGTTTGGGAAGATTCCCTGAAGAAGGAACTGGCACCCCTCTCCAGTATTCTTGCCTGGAAAATCCCACTGATGGAGAAGCCTGGCAGCTACAGTCTATAGGGTTGCAAAAGAGTCAGACATGACTGAGCACGCTCTCACATTGACACGTTAATTAACTAGAGTCCATATTTAGCTATATTTCCTTGGTTGTTACAGATTTTCCTTTTCTGTCCCAGGGTCCTACCTATCTAATACATCACATTACACTGACTTATGGTAAACTCTACTTAAACAGCTCTAGGTTGAGAGTTTCTCAGACTTCCTATTTTTTTTTTTTTGTGACCTTTATAATCTTGAGGAGTTTGGGCAAGCATTTTGTAAATTATTACTCAATTGGGCTTTGTCTGATTATTTCTCATGGTTAAAATGAAACCGTTTTTTTTAGAAGGAAACTACAAAAGTAAAGTGCCATGTTCATCCCATGATGTCTTCCCTGGTAGCTCAGTAAAGCTTGGTAAAGAATCTGGCTGCAGTGCAGGCATCCAGGTTTAATCCCTGAGTTGGGACGATCCCCTGGAGACGGAAATGGCAACCTACTCCAGTGTTCTTGACTGAAAAATCCCATGGACGAAGGCGCCTGACAGGCCATAGGGTCACAAGAATTGGATCTGAATTAGCACTAAACCATATGGATTGTATGCCTCCTCCAAAAAAATAGAGAAAGATATATAAGGTTCTAAATCTCAGTATCTTAACATATGATCTTATTTGGGAAAAAAAAAAGTCCTACCAGAGTAGGGCGGATGCCTAATACAATATGCCTGGTGTTCTTATAAGAATAGAACCTGTGAAGACACAAAGAGAAGGCTACGTGTTAGTGAAAGCAAAGACTGCAGTTAAGCAGCTGCAAGCCAAGAAATGTCAAAGATTGGTGGAGACCCTAAAACCCAAGAAAAAACCATGGAACAGATTCTGCCGTAGAACTTTTGAGAGAGCACGGTCCTGTTATACCTTGGTTTTGGACTTGACTGTGACATCATTAATTTATTTTATTTAAACCCTCCAGTTTGCTGTTCTTTGTTATAACAGCCCTAGAAAAGTAATACAGGTGTATGCTGCTGCTGCTGCTGCTAAGTCGCTTCAATCGTGTCCAACTCTGTGTGACCCCATAGACGGCAGCCCACCAGGCTCCTCTGTCCCTGCGATTCTCCAGGCAAGAACACTAGAGGGGGTTGCCATTTCCTTCTCCAGTGCATGAAAGTGAAATGTGAAAGTGAAGTCGCTCAGTCGTGTCCGATACTTTGCGGCCCCGTGGACTGCAGCCTACCAGGCTCCTCCGTCCATGGGATTTTCCAGGCAAGAGTACTGGAGTGGGTTGCCATTGCCTCCCTATGTACTCTCTACCAATTCTCAAATTTCAACAAGGAGAATGTTCATAGGTCTATCTATATACATTGTCTTTTCCAGTTATGTATCATTGTTTATCCAGAAAATTTCATTGGTGGTTTAGTTGCTATGTCATTTCCGACTCTTGTGACCCCATAGACTGTAGCCACCAGGCTCCTCTGCTCATGGAATTTTCCAGACAAGAATGTTGGAGTGAGTAGCCACTTCCTTCTCCAAGGGATCTTCCCAACGCAGCTAGTGAATCGGCATCTCCAGCATTGCAGGCGAGTTCTTCACTAACTGAGCCTCCAGGGAGCCCTATTATTCTATTGCCCACAGCCAAACGACAAAAGCTTACTCATCCTTCCCAGACAAGAACCAATGCTGTTTTCTTGATAAAACCTGTCCTAATCTTTCCAGTCAGAAGTGATCCCATGTCTTTGAACACCCTCTGGCATTTAAGTGTTTCCCCTTTTGCACAGTACTCTTGATCATATTCATGAATCTAATATTACTGAAAGCAGAATACATATCTTAGCACTTTTAAAATTTATCCACAGCACCAAGCACAACATCATCCACTTTTAGTTTTATATTTATCTTGGATTCATGTGGCAGAAGTCAAAAAGAATAGAGTTATTTTTAATCTTATTTCAAATTGATGAAATTTTATAAATCTTTTTTTCTGTTAAATCCAATTACACAATATTTTATTCAGTATCTCCTTCATATCTAGTTTTCCATCTTCAGCAAAACATTTAATGAAGCTATTCTAACTCAAGCTAATTTATAAGCTCAGATATTATTTTAACCCTGCCTCATTTTTCCCACTATTCTCATATTTTTGTATATTTCCAGCAATTGTTTTTCTCTAAGTATATGATTATAGTATTTATTTGTATATGAATGTTGTAATTCTTACCCTTAAAAATCACTTCTTTTTAAAGTTAAGAAAAGGAAGAACCTTTTCAAGAAGCCAAAGTTAAGTGAAAGTGAGTCACTCAGTCGTGTCCAACTCTTTGTGACTCCATGGTCTATACAGTCCATGGAATATCCAGGCCAGGGTACTGGAGTGGGTAGCCTTTCCCTTCTCCAGGGGATATTCCCAACCCAGGGATCAAATCCAGGTCTTGCAAATTGCAGGTGGCTTGTTGAAGAAGTCTTTAATTCTAGAGGATCTTTATAAATGAAAGTGATAGCATTTTATACAAGCCCATCTTTTAAATTAACCAGTGACATTTTTAAATATCAAGAAGAATTTTAGTTTACTGCTAAAAATTACGTAAATACTGATATGTAATTTAGAGCATCAATGGAGTGAAGAAGCAAGTTGAAATCAGAAGCAAAATAGAAAAACTAAATTATTAAAATGTCTTCTCAAATGGAAATGAGGCAACAGAAGAATAAAATTATGATTAGTAGACTTCCTATAACTATAGTTGATTATTTCTAAGATTCTTCAACTCTTTCAATATTTGCTTGTCCAAATAGAAGTATTTTTCTAGAAGCATATTTCTTTTTATTAAATTTATTTTTAATATAAGGATTATTGCTTTACAGTATTACATCTCAACATGAATCAGCCATAAGTTTACCCATGTACCCTGCCACTTGAATATTTCTCCCACTTCCCTCCACATCCCACCTATCTATGTTGTTACTGAGCCCTGGATTGAGTTCCTTGAGCCATACAGCAAATTCCCATTGGCTATCTATTTTATATATAGTAATGTATGTTTCCATGCTACTCTCTCCATACATCCCACCCTCGCCTTTCCCACCACAGCTGTGTCCATAAATCTGTTCTTAAAGTCTGTGTCTCCATTGCTGCTCTTCAAATAGGTTCATCAGTACCATTTTTCTAGATATTATATATATGTGTTCGGTTCAGTTTAGTTCAGTTCAGTCACTCAGTTGTATCCGACTCTTTGTGACCCCATGAATTGGAGCACGCCAGGCCTCCCTATCTATCACCGACTCCCGGAGTTCACCCAAACCCATGTCCATCGAGTCAGTGATACCATCCAGCTATCTCATTCTCTGTCATCCCCCTCTCTTCCTGCCCCCAGTCCCTCCCAGCATCAGGGTCTTTTCCAGTGAGTCAACTCTTCGCATAAGGTGGCCAAAGTACTGGAGTTTCAGCTTTAACATCAGTCCTTCCAATGAACACCCAAGACTGATCTCCTTTCGAATGGACTGGTTGGATCACCTTGCAGTCCAAGGGACTCTCAAGAGTCTTCTCCAACACCACAGTTCAAAAACATCAATTCTTCTACGCTCAGCTTTCTTCACAGTCCAACTCTCACATCCATACATGACCACTGGAAAAACCATAGCCTTGACTAGATAGACCTCTGTGGCAAAGTAATGTCTCTGCTTTTATGTGTTAGTACCCAATAATTGCTTTTCTCTTTTTGGCTTACTTCTCTCTGTATAATAGGCTCTAGGTTCATCTACCTCATGAAGACTGATTCAAATATATTCCTTTTTATGGCTGAATAATATTCCATTGTATATATGTACCACAGCTAGAAGATTATTTCTTTGTAATGATTCTTCCAGGAATATAATCTCTACTTATCTTCAACAACAAATTTGATAGACACCCCTAATGAACCATATATGCAATATTTGCATTGAACACCACTGTTAATTCACGGCTATACCTTCCTCTGTGAACACCCTAATGGAATGTGCAGAAAATAAATAAAACACATAAATATTAAGTAATTTTAAATAGTAAAAATTATCATAAAGCTAAATAAAATAATATGTGAGGGTCTGACTGAGGGCATTATGTGTGTTATGTGTTTGTAGTTAGAGAGGTCAGGGAAGTCATTTATATTATATATGTATCTTCCTGTGTGCTCAGTCACTCAGTCATGTCCAATCCTTGCAATCCCATGGGCTGTAGCCCCCAGGCTCCTCTGCCCATGGAATTTTCCAGGCAATAATACTGGAGTGGATTGTCATTTCCTCCATAAGAGCACCTTCCAGATCCAGAGATCAAAGCTGTCCCTTGTGTCTCCTGCATCAGAAGATTCTTTACCACTAGCACTACCTGGGAAGCCCTTATATATATAATATGTATATTAATATATGTGTTATATATATATGTTATATAGTTTAAATTATGTGTGTGTGTGTGTATATATATATATATATATAATTTTAGCAGAAAGCTTAAGTGAAGAGGGAGGGTGGCCTCTATGAATTTCTAACATTGTTACAATCCTTCTTCTTTGGGATTTCCAGACTGAAAATAATGTAGTTTTCTGAAGGAAAGTGAAATGAATTTGAGCAAGGTAAGGGTTTTGTTGTTGTTTAGTCACTAAGTTGTGTCCGCCTTTTTTGCGACCCCATGGACTGCAGTCTGCCAGCTCTGGGATTCTCCAGGTCAGAATACTGCAGTGGGTTGCCATTTCCTTCTCCTGAGCATCTTCCTGACCCAGGTATCGAACTTGTGTCTCCTGCATTGGCATTGCTAAGTGAGTTCTTTACCCCTGAACCACCAGGGAAGACTTAAATAAGGGCTTGGTATACCTCATTGTATTGTTTTGCATATGTGTTAACATTTATAGCTTAATCCAGAGTTTTCTGTGTCTAGCTGGATCAGTAAGCACTTGGATTGCTTAAGATATGCAAACTACTGTAAGTTTTTGAGATAAGGAACTCCTTTGGAGATTCAGTATTATGGTTAATTTTATGTATCACCTTGGGTGGAGCCCAGGACACTCAGATATCTGGTTAACACTACTTCAGTGTATCTGCAAGGGTGTTTCTGGAAGCAATTATCACTTGACTTGGTGAAATGAGTTATGCAGATTGTTCCTCCCAAAGGAGTACGCTTTCAAACTGTGGTGCCGAAGATTCTTAAGTCACTTGGACTGCAAGGAGATAAAATCTGTCAATCCCAAAGGAAATCAATCTGGAATATTCATTGAAAGTACTGATGCTAAAGTTGAAGTGCCAATACTTTGACCACCTGATGCAAAGGGTCAAGGAGAAGAGGGTGGCAGAGCATGAGATAGCATCACTGATTCAATAGACATAAACTTGAGCAAACTCCAGGAGATAGTGGAGGACAGGGAAGCTGGTGTGCTGCAGTCCATGGGATCACAAAGAGTCAGATATGACTGAGCAACTGAACAACAACCACTTCCCAAAGTGAGTAGAATCATTCAATTCATCCAGGGCCTAAATAGAACAAAAGGTAGAGGAAGGTTGTACTGACTCCCTACCTGAATGTTTGAGCTGGAATATCACTCTTATTTTGCCCTCAAACTGGGACTTAACACCTTTGGGAATCCTGGTTCTCCTCTTTGTAGACTACAGAGGATGACATTTCTCAGGCTCTTTAGTTGCTAAGCTAATAACTTATAATAAAACTTTGTGTGTGTGTTATATATATATATATATATATATATATAATCTCCTATTGGTTCTGTTTCTCTGGAGAACCCTAATCTATTCAGCTTCTGTTGATGAAGTTGAAAATAAAAACCACTTTAGCCCCAAAGAAATCTCAGGTAGTTGCTTCTTAAATAAAACACATGATCATATTTTTTTCATTTTAAGATATCATTTATTTTTCTAGATATAGCATCATTTTAAAAACAGCTTAGTAGAAGAAATGTTAGCATTACATGGAATACATAGATACAGAAGCTTTATAACTGACAAAAATCTTGAATTTATTCATAGTACTTGTCTTGAATATCGTGATAAATGTTTGCCTTCAAACTTTTTTCATAACTGGGTTCTAAAGACTCCCTAATTTCTTTGAGCACTGCTTGTTAAATACACTAACATTTGATGCTGTATTTTGTAACACATGCTTGTGATTTCAGACTCAAGCAACCAATTATTCACTCTTCTATTTGCCTTAATTGCTTTTCATTTAAACCTATGGTATATTTTCCTATGTTCACCATCTGTTTATTTACCATTATAAGATAAGCATTTTTGTATAAATGCATTAGATAGTTTCACCTTGGATGTAAGTACCAGAGTGGTGATGATTAACAATTAAAAATAGTAGCCCTTCTGTGAAGGGAAAAAACTTCAAAAGTTCTAAGATACTTAATAATTTCCTTCCTTATTATTGTATTGTCTTTATGTGACTTTAAACTATAATTAGAGTAAGATTTCCACTTTAAGATTATAAAAATATTCCTTTAAAAGGCATTTTAATGTTTTTGTTATCAAGAATTAGGACTAAACATTTAAATTAAACTCCAGTTTTGTTGCATCACCTATGCAAATAAGTGAAGGGCAGTGAAAAGCTGTGGATGAGACATTCTCATACTGCTAACTTTGCTCTGGGACAAAGAAAACACTATCCTAACTTATTCTTGTTACATATCCAAAACCGCTCCTTAAATCTGGAGTGTACATACAGTGGCAGCTCTTCATTGCTGTGCTGATGTCAATAATACTTTATTAGCAAGAAATCATGCACAACCTTCTGGGATCTCTGTGTAAATTGTTCAACAACTCAGGATTCCTGTCCCATTCAAAAAGACCAATTCAGCTTTCATACACAGAGAGAATACCAGCGTCAAATTGGTTGGCTTTTTCTATTGCTTTTTAATGCCACATTATGTTCTACTGAAAAGTAGTCAAATATTGGTAATCTTGTTCCTCTGATTGTGGTACATGTACACAATGGAGTATTACTCAGCCATTAAAAAGAATACATTTGAATCAGTTCTAATGAGGTGGATGAAACTGGAGCCAATTATACAGAGTGAAGTAACCCAGAAAGAAAAACACCAATACAGTATACTTACACATATATATGGAATTTAGAAAGATGGCAATGATAAACCTGTACACAAGACAGCAAAAGAGACACAGATGTATAGAACAGCTTTTGGACTCTGTGGGAGAGGGAGAGGGTGGGATGATTTGGGAGAGTGGCAGTGTAACATGTATGATATCATAAGTGAAACGAATCACCGGTCTAGGTTTGATGCAGGATACAGGATGCTTGGGACTGATGCACGGGAATAATCCAGAGAGATGGTGGGAGGGGGGAGGTGGGGTTCGGGACTGGGAGTTCATGTACACTCCTGGCTGATTCATGTCAATGTATAGCAAAACGAATACAGTATTGTAAAGCAAAACAAACTAAAAAATAAAAATTAATTAAAAAAAAAAAAGATTTCTTGCTGATTCGATCCTAATCAGGCCTCACTGTTCTTTAAGGATGAATACAACCATTTCCTCCTTGCTAAGGTGTGAACTAGGTCTTTAATGTAACAGTCATTCTGTTTTGCCTTTGGACTCACATATGTTTATCATTTCTGGCTGGTCACAATTAAGTTTAGTTCCAGCAACTTCCACCTGAGAAACCTATAAACACTTACCCACAACATTCTCCATAAGGAGTCAAACTGTTTGTCCATTTTATTTACTTAATTTTTTTTATTGGAGTATAGTTGTTTGCAATGTTGTATTAATTTCAGGTGTACAGCAAAGTGATTCAGTTGTTTATATATATATATATATACATATATTATATATTGCATATATAATATATGTATGCACACACTTATATATACTCTTTTTCAGATTCTTTTCACTTATAGGTGATTAAAAATATTGTGTACAGTTATCTGTGCTATACAGCAGGTCCTTGTTGTTTATCTATTTTTTATATAGTAGTGTGTATATGTTAATCCCAACTCCTAATTTATTACCTGCTTTCCCCTCTGGTAACCATAAGTTTATTTTCAATGCCTGTGGGTCTATTTCTATTTTGTATATAGATGTCCATTTTAAATCTCAGATTAAGAAGTCTATAATTTCATAGAAATGACTATATTTAAATAGATAAAGACCAGGACCCTGCTCTATAGCACAGGGACTGTATTGAACTATATTCAATTTGTTCTAATAAATATCTTTGTGTGTGTGTGTGTGTGTGTATATATATATATATATATATATATAACTGAATCACTTTATTATAAACCAGAAACTAACACAACATTGTTAATCAACTATACTTCAATAATAAAAAAAAAAAAAGAAATCTATAATTTACTCCCTTTCTCCTAAGAACATCATTTGCAGGAGGAAACATTCAGTGGTTTCCATGGACTGAATATGTCCTCCTGTGGTAGCCTTTATTCAGGAACTCCTGCCATTTCTTCCTCTAGTGGAGACCATTCTGAGTGATTCTGAAATGGAACAGAACCCTACCATCCTGCCTGTTATGTCCTCAGCCTGCCTTTTGTCTGTGGAAAAACTATAGCCAAAGAATAATTTTAATCAGAGAACTGTGAAAATGCAGAAACAAAGGAAAGCCATCAAGCAAGACTGAATAACAATAGTTTAGCTATTAAGCATAGTCGAGGACCTTTAACTCCTCTTCAAGGGCCATAGACCATATTCTAAGCCATATCCTTTGAGCTGTCTTATAGACATTGAAACCCCCACCAGGTCAGAGAAGTTAACGCATATGACCAGATTGTAGCCGTGACATAAGCTGTCACAATTCTGAGAACTGGCCTCAAGAAATGGAAACAAACTGATGCTGGAGCTGAAGATTATCTGTACTTAATCAAGATGATGCTGGTCAGGCTACAGATGACTGATTTCAAGATGACTATCAGAACTGACTGTGTTCTTTCTACATGCAGCCCCCTCCCTTCACCTATAAAAGCTCTTGCTCACTGATTATTAGTTGGGGGGAGCTGGCCTTTAGACAGGAGTCCACCCTCCCCCTAGGTGTGCTATGTGTTAAGTCGCTTCAGTCATGTCCCACTCTTTGTGATCTAGTGAACTATAGCCCACCAGGCTCCTATGTCCACGGGATTCTCCAGTCAAGAACACTGGGGTGGGTTGCCATTCCCTTCTCAGGGAATCTTCCAGACCCAGGGATGGAACCTGTGTCTTATGTCTCCTGCATTTTCAAGCAAGTTCTTTAACAATAGCACCATCTGGGAAGCCCCCCAGATTGCTAGCCTCCAAAAGAAAGCAAACGTTCCTTTCCACCAACCTTGCCTCCTTATTGGCTTTAGCATGGCAAGCAGCCGGGCATCCACTTTCAGTAGCAACTCCAAGATGATTTTCTGTTTATGCACGCATCCTTATTAACTACTCTCAATAAGCGAAAGGAAGTGCAAAATGCACATAGGTGTGACTCTGCCAGAATAGCCCTTCTGGTAGATTCCTCATGGGGCTCCTCTGCCAGCTGCCTGGCAAATTTATTTTGCACCAATCACAAGGTATTCTGGTTTCAGAGAAGTAAAATGTGAGAAAAGTACTACTTAGACTTTGGCAACATATTATGTGGAGTCACAACTTTCATATTATATCCTCAAGCTGAATTTAGAGTGGTGGAACTATGCCATGGAAGAAATTGAATGGGGAAAACTAAGAGCTAAATTGTAACCTTGATTAGCATGTTTGATTCTTCTCACTCCTTCAGGGAAAGTGGCACTGCTCTCTACCCATCTCTTCAAGCCAGGAAATGATATACATCAGACTTCTTCTGCTTTTGCATTTTTTTTACCCCCCACATCTAATCCATCACCAGAATGTGTCAGGTCTGTCTCCTAAATATGATTCACTTTGGTCCATCTCTTTTCTGTTTCCACTGAAACACTTTGGTCCATGCCACCAGCATCTCTGGCTCAAATTGTTCTAATAGCCTCCAAGTAGTGTCTCTGCCTCCAGTCGTGTTTGCAAATTAAATCCATTTTCCACACTGTAGCCAAAATGTTCCTTTTAAAGTACAAATCTGATCATGTCACATCTCTGATAAACTATATTATTGGCTCCCCAATGTTCCCAAAATCAAACTCTACACGGCTTACTAGGCTTTTCATGGTATGAGCGGAGTCCTATTTACCTTCCCAGCTTCAAATCTTAAAGCTGTTCCTCCCAAATCCAATACAGCAAACTGAACTCGTCCCCAGGTAGTCTCACACCCTGTTGTCCTCTCTGAATGGCATGTTCTTCTGCCTTGTCTCTCTATCAAGTCCCCACTGCTCCTTTTAACTTTCAACTTGGATGTCATTGTTTCAGAAAAATCTTCTTTAACTCTCTGAAATTTGTCCCAATATGTATTCTTAATAGAGCATTTATCATCCCATATTGAGATTACCGGTTTTACTAGCATATGTTTCTTTGTAAGCACTCTGATGTCTCATATAGAAAGCAGTGGAAAGACTTACAGTGTATGGCCCCGTGCTTCTGTGTGCATTTGGTCACTTCAGTCATGTCCAACTCTTTGTGACCCCACAGGCAGTAGCCCACCAGGCTCCTCTCTCCATGGGATTTTCCAGGCAAGAATACTGAAGTGTGTTGTCATTTCCACCTCCAGGGGAACTTCCTGACCAAAGTATAGAACCCAGGTCTCCTGGTTCGCAGGTGGATTCTTTAGCAACTGAGCTACCAGGGAAGCCCCCTGCATGGTCCCTAACTCATACTAAATACTCTGCATTTCAGTGTCATTAAATGGGGCATATAATCACTCATTTTCCAGTCTTCACTTCTCCTTTCTTTTATTTCTGCTCTAAAATTTTAAGAAACCCTGCATTTCTTCTGGAGCTATTTAATTTTGTGGCTTCTATACTAGCAGGTTAAACTTTTGCTGCCTTTCCTTGTTTAGAATTGTATCTCCTGCAATTTGCATGTTGGCCCAGTGAGACTGAAATGTGTTTATTGAGTAAATGAATTCTATCATCAGCGTGAGTTATGTATAACTTATTCATATTATCTGTGGCTTCCTACCAAATACATAAGCCTATCTGAAATTGTAAGACTTACATTTGCTGTTTAAATTTTCATTGTGGATATAAAGTGAGTTCTTTACTAATTATAAGTAACATCATTGTCTACAGAGTGTACAACAGACAGTCTTTATGTTACTATGGGTAAAAAAAAAAAAGGAAATTTCAAAATGTATAAATATGTTTGCAAGGATTTTGAGACTATAGAATAATATGATAGACATTCCCCACTCTTGAAAATCTGCTTACCAAGTTCTATATCCTCCATACTAAAAACTAAAACACAAATATGAACTATATTTTGTGGCTGACCATGTGGCTGGTTATTAAAGTGAATTATAGTAACACTGGATCAAAATTTCCTAAATTATAAATGATGTTTACTTTTTAGAAGAGTATTATTTTAGTAAAGGTTACAATTCCAAAGATTTATATCAGTTAAGCTAAACTAGTAGGAACAATAATTCTTTACAGTGTTTGTTGAAAGGATGATCCTTCAATCATCAAGTTAATTAGGGGCTATGAATTTGGTTTGGAGAAGGAAATGGCAGCCCATGCCAGTATTCTTGCCTGGAAAATTTCATGGACAGAGGAGCCTGGTGGGTGCAGTCCATGGGGTCGCAAAGAATTGTACATGACTGAGCAACCAGCACTATGAATCTGGTTAATTACTTGCTCTGTTTTCTCTATTCAGTTCAGTTCAGTCACTCAGTCATGTCCGACTCTTTGTGACCCCATGGACTGCAGCTCACCAGGCTTCCCTGTCCATCACCAACTCCCAGAACCTATCAATAGAGCTTAATAAAATAATAGCTAACATCATATGAAAGCTTGCTATTGTACCAGAAAGTGACATGCAAATTAGCTTGAATTTATTAGCTCACAGTCTTCGAGATAATTCTATACGATCATAACATGATCTTTGCTCTACATTTGAGGAAATTGATGCTCAGTGTAGTAAAGTCATTTTTTAAAGGCTAAACCACTTCTGTAGGCCAGAATATGAAGTCAGGTATTCTGCCCTTAACTGCTATGTTCTCTGCTTTTTTTGGGTTAAACTAATCCTATTTATATGTCATGAACTGACTCTCCAAAGGCAAGTTTACCTACAAATGTCCATGTATTAAAATTTTTATTAAATTCACAACTTTTTAAAAACTTACCCAAAGGAAGAAAACAAGAGAGAAGAGAGAAACACAAAAAGGGAGGGAGAGACACAGCGTCACAAAGAGAGTCAAAATATAATAGATAGGAAAAGGGGAAGAAAGGAGAAGAAAATGAACAATAGATGAGAGAAAATTAAAAAGTTGAGAATATATGAAATGAAAAAGTGCAGCTAATGATTTAAAGGACTTCCCTGGTGGCTCAGATGGTAAAGCGTCTGTCTACAATGTGGGAGACCTGGGTTCAATCCCTGGGTTGGGAAGATTCCCTGGAGAAGGAAATGGCAACCCACTCCAGTACTCTTGCCTAGAAAATCCCATGGATGGAGGAGCTTGGTGCAGGCTACTGTCCATGGGGTCGCAAAGAGTTGGGCACGACTGAGCGACTTCACTCCACTTCAATGATTTAAAAAGAGAGTACAACTTGGATTTCTGCCCTTTCCTTTGCAATCTGGTCAGCATTGTATAGCAAAGACCACTTGTTCAACAAACATTGTAGGCACCGAATAGTTTCTAGATACTTTCCTAGATGATTGGGATATGAGAGTGAACTAATAGAGGAATGGAATTGTCTTTTCATTCTAATATTAGGAGAGAGCTATTAAACATAATGGGTGTGCACTATTTTAGATATGGAAAGCATTCTGTTTAGATATGGAAAGCATTCTGATCAGGTGACATTTGTGTAGAGGTCAGGACATTTGTGGGAGCAAACAAAGATAATACAGGAGAAAATCATTCTGGGCATCCTGTCTGGACCAGCTCTAATGATGCAATATCCCTGAGATTTGCCCATTAGATTCCCAATAAGCTTGTCCTGGTCTATGGTGTTCTGACCTTCTTTTCACCTTCTCTATTTAGAAGCACAAAGAAGAGAAGAAATCAAACTCCTGACCTGCTTGTTAAATGAGGAGTCACTTTTATTATATTATTCTGTTATTTAAAAAAACAACTTCATTAGTTATAAAAGAAAATTAATCCTGTTTTAATTTTCTGTCAATGTAGAAAACTTATTTCAAATCTTCCTATGAACCAGACATTGTGCAAAACTTGCATATATCATATCATTTAGTCTTCGCCATCAAGATTAGACATCTCTTTAATTTGTCCCACTCTTCTGTTTATCTTTGAGCCAAAACTACCACAGTGATATAAGTTTTGATAACTGGTAGATTTCCTTAATCCTCTTATTCTTCTTCAAGAAAGTCTTGGCTATTTTTGTTCCTTTGAGTGTCCATATATTTTGCCATCACTTGCATTTTGTCATTACCTAACTAAAACCTGCCACATTGCTGTCTTATAACCTCCAACTTTTCCATCCAGATTACCACAATAAACTGGATGTCAAAGGAAACAGTTTAGGAGGGAAGTGATTTTACAGCTTAGTGGCTATGATGTTAGTCTACAAAAACATACAGACAGAGATTCAGATCATGTTTCTGCCATTTACTCTCAGTGGTACCTCAAATCTATCATTGGCTACCATTTTCCATATGTAAAAAAAATCAGATAATAATATGATGTCATATTTGCAATGATATGAAAAACAGAATTGACCATTTATTGATCTACATACACAAGTCCTCATGAAGTATATCATGACCTAGGTTGTCACTTTAGGAAAAAAAAAATGAAAACACTCAACTTTAAATATAACAGGCTTGATTCTATTCTTCTATGTTTTATTGAAGTACATAGTAGTCGGGAAGAAATTACAGCTAAGAGATATCCTAGACCACGGAAAGTGGTAAATAAATGCAGAGAGTAAGTGGGGCACATTAGTTTTAACTCATTCAGTTAAGTTCAGGCATTCAGTCATGTCCAGCTCTTTGCAACCCTGTGGACTGCAGCACTCCAGGCCTCCCTGTCCATCATCAACTCCCAGAGCTTACTCCAACACACGTCCATTGAATCAGTGATGCCATCCAATCATCTCAACCTTTGTAGGCCCCTTCTCCTCCCTCCTTCAATCTTTCCCAGCATCAGAATCTTTTCCAATGAGTCAGTTCTTTGCAAAAGGTGGCCAAAGTATTGGAGCTTCAGCTTTACCATCAGTCCTTC
The DNA here is from genome assembly GCA_006408695.1 of Aepyceros melampus. Classification (NCBI taxonomy): domain Eukaryota; kingdom Metazoa; phylum Chordata; class Mammalia; order Artiodactyla; family Bovidae; genus Aepyceros; species Aepyceros melampus. Next base: position 100,532 of record SJXQ01000077.1, on the reverse strand, counting down.
CAATGAACACTCAAGACTGATCTCCTTTAGGATGAACTGGTTGGATTTCCTTGCAGTCCAAGGGACTCTCAAGAGTCTTCTCCAACACCACAGTTCAAAAGCATCAATTCTTTGGTGCTCAGCTTTCTTTATAGTCCAAATCTCACATCCATATGTGACCACAGGAAAAACCATAGCTTTGATTAGATGGACCTTTGTTGGCAAAGTAATGTCTCTGCTTTTTAATATGCCGTCTAAGTTGGTCATAGCTTTTCTTCCAAGGAGCGGACATCTGTTAATTTCATAGGTGCAATCACCATCTACAGTGATTTTAGCACCACCAAAAATAAACTCTGTCACTGTTTCCATTGTTTCCCCATCTATTTGCCATAAAGTGATGGGACTAGATGCCATATCTTAGTTTTCTCATTAGATCTTAGTTTCTTATGATCTTAAGATCTTATCATTTTAGTTACTCATGATCTTAGTTTAACTCATTAGAGAGAGAAAAAGTAACTGAAAATAGAGATACTAATGACTACTTTTAAAGGTATAGGCATTTCTAATGAATTGGGTTTTAATACCAAAATATTATCATTACCACAATGTTTAAATTTCCAGACTATTTGTGCTATTTTATTCATTTGTATTATGTCTCAAATTCCTTGCCATTCTATATACCAAATTGATACCTAATGCATTTTTTGCAAGGATAGAAATAAGAGGAAATAAACTGTATTTTATCTTCACAAAGTTTACATAATTCACAGTAGTATATAAAATATGCCTCAATTCCACTTAATTAAAGTTTATGGGTAACCAATTTTATAATTGAACATCTTTAAAAAAAAGAGATAAATTGTCATGAAATATAGGCTTTACAATTTTACATATATTTAGTTATATATATAACCTGGAAATCAGGTTTTGCTTTTAGCTAATTTCTGTTTCTTCATAATACTGAGAACCAACAGACCACAGGAGTTAATGAAAGTGGCTCCATCACCCAGAAGCAAACAAATCCTTAATGAGTTATTTCAGATTAAAATACTACAGATGCACAGCAAAGAGTTGAATGAGCATTTAAGGCTATATACATGCAGCACAGATAAGGTCAGAATGGAACCTGCAAACAACCAGGTTATTGAACTATACTGCAATATTTTCAATATTTTCATTTGCTTTTCTTTTCTCCAGAAAAAGGGATATAAAGTCTCTTATAAGCCAAAATCAAGGACATGCTACTTGGAAATTATTTTATTTTGAAGTCCTATGATGATAAAGAAGAGTGTTTCAAAGCTAAATACTCATAGTGCTTATTTATTGTTAAAACATAAACAGTGAATTTTAAAAAAATCAAGTTTTAAATAAGCTCAAAGAAAGTACTTGCCAATGTTTAACTTCATCTGATTCTTATGATCTTCCTGTAAAGTAGCAATAGATAGAGAAATTGTCTCACTCTGTTGTGTTTCAGGAAGCTAATTATTGCAAAGAAAACCTTCCCCATATGAATTAGATGAGACCCAGAGATGCTGCCTATGGGAGGTGCAGACACAGCCCTTGAAATTTATTATTTTCTCCTCACAAAGGATTAGCTCAATCTTTCATGGGGCTTATCACTGGAAATGCAATGCTTGTTAAGCAAACTTTAAACTTCTCTCTTCCCTCAGGCCGTGAACTTTGACCCACTCTTAGCCTTAGCCGGTATACAACCCCTCATTAATAGCTCCTCTAAAAATTGACTGGCTTCAGTGTATGCCTGATGTGAAGAGCCGACTCATTGGAAAAGACCCTGATGCTGGGAAAGATTGAGGGCAGAAGAGGGTGGCAGAGAATGAGATGTTTGCATAGCATCACTGGGACATGAATTTGAGCAAACTCTGGGAGATAGTGGAGGACAGGGGAGCCTGGTGTGCTGCAGTCCATGGGGTCACAAAGAGTTGGACATGACTTAGCCACTGAACAACATCAGCCAACCCTCTGTTCTCTCAACCTATTACTGGCTCCTCCACCCATTCATTCCTTCATCCCACTCCTCCACACCCTTCTCTTTCTTACTTTTTTGCAGTCTTTGTTTTTATCTTGTTCACTATTCCCTATGAAAGAAAAGCTGCTTTGTACCTAACTTTTGAAGCATTTGCAGACTTCACAGACACTGGGTTCTTCTGACTGCTCCAGTCTTCCTCCCCTACTTTCCTAGTCCTACTCTTTCTCTTACAGAAGTCCTTTGACGTCGTCTTTCCTTACCTGAAGCTTGAATACTCTTTATTTGACATAGTTAAGAATAAATATGATCTATAAAAAAAACTTATTTCTGATTTTGAAATAAATCAGTAAGAAATGGATAGATAGATAGATAGATGATAGGTTAATAGGCAGATAGAAAGAATTATAGAACATGGTCATCTTTAACATTTATTATCCAAACCAAAAAGCAAACATGACTTACTGTAAGTACTTTCCATCACTTTTTGCTTTATATATATCTTCTCTTACCCACTATCACCCACAATCAACACCTTTGATCATAAGCGTAAAACTTTCATAAAGACAGAAGAATTAACTGTTAGGTAGTTAGAATAGGAAAAAGGAGACTGAAATAGCACGGCTAAAAGAGAAAGAAAAGAAAAAGCCCACAAAAGTAGAACAAAGGAAGGTACAAGGATCAGAGTGAGAACCTCAAGTTTAACAAATACCCTCCTGGCTAGCCCAATTTACATAGAACAGGCTCAATGGGAGGAGAAAAAACATATAAAAAGAGCAGCCAAAATTGAGCCAGGGGCTTCCTTCTTCTCTTCACTTCTTTTGAGTCCACCTGAACTCCTGCCTCACCTGGAGGAGGATGTATTTTCCTTTGCTTGACAAATAAAACAGAGCTGTAATACCCAGCTGCAACACTGGTCCATCACTTCAAATTTTTGCTGCGATGAGACAGAACCAAGGAAATTACACACACCTCCGACTTAACTTGAAGAAGGCAATGGCACTCCACTCCAGTACTCTTGCCTGGAAAATCCCATGGATGGAGGAGCCTGGTAGGCTGCAGTCCATGGGGTCTCTGAGAGTCAGACACGACTGAGCAACTTCACTTTCACTTTTTACTTTCATGCATTGGAGAAGGAAATGGCAACCCATTCCAGTGTTCTTGCCTGGAAAATCTCAGGGAAGGGGGACCTGGGGGGCTGCCGTCTGTTGGGTCGCACAGAGTCGGACAAGACTGAAGTGACAGCAGCAGCAGCAGCAGCCCGACTTAACTATTTAATGTCCTCATTTCATTTTGATTCTCTTATGGTTATACTTATTTCTCATTTTAAAACTTTTTACAAGAGTTAATATGTAAGAAATTTAGGCACATATTTGAAAAATATTGTAGGCATTAATAAAAATTAACTTTTTTTTTCTCCAATATTAAAACTCCCACAGCAGTCTCTCTAATCAGAGTATTTTTGAATGGCCACTGTTTATAGAGTAACCTCTGTATTTTATCTTTTCACTAACCAAAAATGTTTTATATAGAAGCCTAGTATGTAGATGATCTTGATTGAAGAAGAAAAGACTAGTATATCTATATTAATATTCCAAGTTTACACAGATAAGTATCCAGTTTTTCTGATTATTATATTCATGTTTTCTTATTAGAAAGGGGAATTATTATAGACATTGATCCTAGTAATTAGATATTTGTGCATTTCTTTTTCTTTTTTTTTTTTTTTTTTGCTATTTTGCCTGAGTTGTTAGGAAAATCAGTTAGGCTAGAACTTTTTCTCAGCTGTGGTACTTAACCCAAATGTTTGCTACTCTCTCTACTTTGGCTTTAATGCCTTTAGTAAGATTCCTTAAATTTTCCCTTTTTCTTTATTTCTAAAGTAGTGGAGTATATATTAATAAAGGCACAAAAGGATATTTACTTAGGATTAATTTTCAAGAATCTTTCTTTAGTGTCTAGGGAGCAAATTTTTCTCAGTGCTGTTGAAGCAGACTTTATTTAGTGGGAATTCTTGATTTGCAACTTTCATCTTCTCAGTGATCATGAGTCAGAAAGATGAATGTCTTTTTCAAAGACTCATTTGAAATTTTCTATGAAAATTGGTGAGATACTGAAGTGAAGACAGGCAGAATGTCTTTGTCATTAAAACGTCTTATCTGGAATTCTGGTTCAACAGCTTATTCATTAAGTTGCCTTTAATGAAGCATTTAATCTCTCCCTTAAGCTTGATTCTTTCATCTGTGAAATGGGGCTATGAAAAAATCACTATTTCAGAGATGTTTTGTTTTGTTTTTTTAAATGTGGCTTTAGCTGTGTTTTTTTTTAATTAATTTTTATTTTTTAGTTTGTTTTGTTTTACAATACTGTATTCATTTTGCTATACATTGACATGAANCAAGTACAGCTATGTCTGCATATAACTTAACCAACCTGCTGTACACTTTAAACAAACATAACAGAATAAATCCACTATACTCCAATATTACCTAAAAATTGACTTTAAAAAATGGAATGCCTAGTATATTCCCTTCAAACTTCAGTGTCCCAGGCTAGTTCACATTCCTGGCGCCTGAACAGCCTTAGTTCCCAAGTCTGGACTATCATGTGGCTGAAGAAGCTTTGAAGGATGTTCCTGCAAATGAGATCCCCTTGGACCTGTAATGCCTGGTCCCCTGTGGACTAGATGACGGTGTCCACAATATGCAGAACCTCCTACAACTAAACCAAGGCGGAGGAGCCACCTGGTCCCCAGGTCTCCTGATGCTGGGGTTCCCACCTCTGGCTTCCTTCCTTAGAGTTTGCCCAAACTTCAGATGGAACACAGCACCCTCAGCAGACCTTCTGCAGGGTTTGGGATTTCTCCAATGGAGTAAAAAATATGGGGGAGGGAGAAATGGGACACCAGGCCTTGGCATTTTGTTCTGGCACATTTGTCTCTCCTTTACAAGCCAGAAGGCAGACTTTCACCAAGGCTCTGCTTACCCTAGCAAGCTGGGTGGGGCATGAGGAAATCCTGCTGCCTTGTGGCTGCCTGGCATAACTACACCGTGAAAACCAGTGCCTAATGGCACTTCTGCTTATTTAACTGTCAGTCACCTTGCTTATTTAACTTATATGCAGAATACATCATGTGCAATGCTGGGCTGAATTAAGCACAAGCTGGAATCAAGACTGCCGGGAGAAATATCAATAAGCTCAGATATGCAGTTGACACCACCCTTATGGCAGAAAACGAAAAGGAACTCAAGAGCCTCTTGATGAAAGTGAAAGAGGACAGTGAAAAAGTTGGCTTAAAACTCAACATTCAAAAATTAAGATCATGGCGTCCGATCCCATCACTTCATGGCAAATAGACGGGGAAACAATGAAAACAGTGACAGTCTTTATTCTCTTGGGCTCCAAAATCACTGCAGATGGTGACTGCAGCCATGAAATTAAAAGACGCTCCTTGGAAGAAAAGCTATGAGAAACCTAGATAGCATGTTAAAAAGCAGACATTACTTTGCCTACAAGGGTCTTGTAGTCAAAGCTATGATTTTTCCAGTAGTCATGTATGGATATGAGAGCTAGACCATAAAAAATGCTGAATGCCGAATAATTGATGCTTTTGAACTGTTGTGTTGGAGACCTTTGAGAGTCCTTTGGACTGCAAGGAGATCAAACCAGTCAAACTGAAAGGAAATTAGTCCTGAATATTCCTTGGAAGGACTGATGCTGAAGCTGAAACCCCAATACTTTGGACACCTGATGCGAAAAGCTGACTCACTGGAAAAGACCCTGATGCTGGGAAAGATTGAAGGCAGGAGGAGAAGGGGACAACAGAGGACCAGATGGTTGGATGGCATCACCAACTCAATGGACATGAGTTTGAGCAAGCTCAGGGAAATGAAGGACAGGGAAGCGTGGCCTGCTGTACTCCATCGGGTTGCAGAGTTGCACGCAACTGAACGACTGAATGACAACAAAGGACACTGCACGTTCAACAGGCCTCTCCTGCTGTGAATGATTCCTGCCCTCAACAAACGTGCTGGGGTATATGATACAGAATTCATTAAAGGGCGGACTTTCAAGAAGACCATTTGAAGACATAAATTTCATCCATGCAGATTTCAAAAAAGCAGCACGGGGAAAGATGCTAAATGTCGATTATTGGTAGAGAAATTCAATTCACAGCGACAACAAGCAATCACTAGGGAACAGATAGAATGGCCACCATGAAAAAGTCTGNAGCCCAGGAAGTGAACCGGGGTCTCCTGCATTGCAGGCAGATTCTTTAGCAACTGAGCTATCAGGGAAGCCCAAGAATACTGGAGTGGGTAGCCTAATCCTTCTCCAGCAGATCTTTCTGACCCAAGAATTGAACTGGGGTCTCCTGCATTGGCAGGCGGATTCTTTACCAACTGTACTATCAGGGGAGCCCTTTAGGAAGTTGTTCTAGCCTAAAATAGAAAGTATATCTTCAGGGGCTTTACAAAACAACTTGAATTTTCCAAAACAGACATAGTCTGAGGTTGTTTTCAGTCCCCTTTGCTTTATTTTTGTCCTACCTGTTTGCTAATACCTTTGTGCGGGTGTTAAGAAATTATCTCCCTGTTACTCATGGTGCCATCAGTCATGCCCTGAAATTTAGACTGACTAGACACCTAAACTCAAAAAGCAAAGCAAACTTCAAGTCGAATTATGCATCTATACAGACTCCCCTCCCTTTGCGGCCCTGCCGGACTATCCCCTGCTCCTTCCGTTGTGTGTGTGCTCACTCAGTCGCGTCTGACAATTGAGCTTATATAAATCAAAAGCAATAATCATTGAATAAAAACAAGTTGAGCTCATTGTACACCGTGTGCTTGACTGAGTTGTTTGCTAATACCTTTGTGCGGGTGTTAAGAAATTATCTCCCTGTTACTCATGGTGCCATCAGTCATGCCCTGAAATTTAGACTGACTAGACACCTAAACTCAAAAAGCAAAGCAAACTTCAAGTCGAATTATGCATCTATACAGACTCCCCTCCCTTTGCGGCCCTGCCGGACTATCCCCTGCTCCTTCCGTTGTGTGTGTGCTCACTCAGTCGCGTCTGACAATTGAGCTTATATAAATCAAAAGCAATAATCATTGAATAAAAACAAGTTGAGCTCATTGTACACCGTGTGCTTGACTGAGAACGTACTGTATTGTAATCAGATGTGCTGCTACAATTCCACAGACACACATGCCCAGATCATACGTGAACAGTGAGAAACAAATAACAGAACCAGGAATCATCGTAATGCCCTTCAAAGCAAGAAGCCCCAGTGTTCCCAGGGTACTCTAAAATAGAATCCAGGCAAATCTGTTAGACGCAAACGTGAAATGCCAAATTCAAGGGTTGATTGGATAGCACATTTCCTGATGATTTTTTTTTTTAACTCATTGTTCCTTCAGCATACTCTGTATTACGTGAATCTCTGACTCTGCTGGTGGTCTCTACTTGCTCTTCTTGAGCTGCATTTCAGCTATCTCTCCACTAGATGTCTTCATTGTTATGTTTGCTAGACCATGAGTGAAAATAATCCATACAGCTTAGTGGCTGGAATTAGATAGCTCTGGATTCAAGGTCTAGCTTTGTCACTTCCCGGCTGTGTGATATAGTAGGTGGTCAAGACTGTTTAATAAAGCTCTTAGGATACAAAGAGCTAAGTTTAAAAAAAATTTTTTTTTTTCTCTCCATTTTTTAAATAGAAAAACTGAGATGATAATGAACGACTTTCTCCAGGCCATAGAGTAACTGAAGATGAACTAATGCTTTTTTGTTAATCATTGAGGATTCCAGGGAAACCTCTTCTCAAACCTCCAGTTGTCTGACTACCATGACAAATTCGGGTACTAAGTACGAAAAGTATAAATATGATTCATCCCCAGTGAGGTTTCTACACAGGAGCTTTAACTCTTGCCTGAGAGCATAGCTTCTAGACACCAATGCCCGCCACCCCTCTGTTATCAGCTGATTCAGTGCTCACTGAGCATATGCAATGGCTGGTTTGGGACCACAGGGAAAAACAAAGATGAGGTTCTGCTCTCATGGAGCTCAAAGCCTATAGGGAGACTGACAGATAAACAAAAACTGCAGTCAAATATGGCAAGTGCTGTAACAGACAACTCTCCAAGAACAGACTGGCACCAAAGATGGGAGAGGGCTCTGTGGCTTCGTGGTCTGATGCGGTCCAGAGGTCTCACTGCAGGAAGACTTCTGAGTGGCTGTTGAAAGATAGTTAGGAGTTCTCTAGGGAAACTGTTAATGATGACCTCCAAGAAGATCTGTCTGTGCGTCTGAGCAAGACACAGAATATCACGTTTTGGTCCTTCTATCTGCTCCTTTTCCTTACATTCTGAGCTCAGTAGCTGGCACCATCATCCAACTACTCAAGCCAGAAAACTGGAACTTAAAACTGGCATCTCCTTCTCCCTGGGCCTTACCTCCAATTAATTATCCGGTTGAATCTATTTCTCTCAAATCACTCTACTTCTCCCCATGCCACCAACTTATCCAAGCCATCTTGTTCCTGTAACAACAGCTGCCTAACTTGACCCCCCCTACAGTTTCTGTAGCCTCCCTCCAGTCTGTTCCCTTGACTAATTACAAGGATAAAAACTTCTAAATCTGAAATTTAAAAAATGTAACTTCTTCCTTAAAATACTTTCATGTCTCTTCAACATTCTTAAGAATACAGATAAAAATTCACACAGCTTGCAACAGCCCTTCATGATCTGACATCAACCTAACTCACCATTGTAACTGGATACATCTCCTCCTCCATCTCAGGTTTGATCTGTGGGTCAGAAGATCCCACTCTAGTATTCTTGCCTGGAAAATGCCATAGATGGAGGAGGCTGGTGGGCTACAGTCTGTGGGGTTGCAAACAAAGAGTCAGACACAACTGCGCAACTTCACTTTCACTATCTTTCCTCCTCCATCTCTAGACTCCAGCTATTTTTAATCATTTTCTCAAAAATGCCACATTCCTTTCCTACTGCAGGGTGTAGCTGCACTTCCAATAAAGTCTTCTTAACCTTCAAGTCTCCTTGGGAAGGACTCCTCTAATCCGAGTGCCTCTCACTATACACTATCAAATAATCTCAGGCTCCTCCATCCATGGGATTTTCCAGGCAAGAGTACTAGAGTGGGGTGCCATTGCCTTCTCCAATTACAGACATTAAGAGCATGTAATTTAATTATGTAACAACTTGTTCAGTCTTTGTGTTCTCAGCAATACTTCACAAGGGAAGAAATTTTAAAAAGAGGGAAGAATTAAAAAGAAAATGAAAAGGAGGAAGACCTGGCTTGGGTTCTTTGGGGGCTTGAAGCCTCTCACAGGTTGGGTTCCAAAGAGAGCTGCGGTTTTATTTGAGCTATTATTGAGAGAAATAGGAGCTGCAGAGTTAAAACTAGGTCATTTGATCAATTAGGATGATCACCAAGGCCTCACAAACACCCCTGCTCCCACTATATCTGGATTTCCCTGTGGTTCAGATGATAAAAAATCTGCCTGCAATGTAGGAGACCCAGTTCGATCCCTGGGTCAGGAAGATCCCCTGGAGAAGGGAATGGCAACCCACTCCAGTATTCTTGCCTGGAGAATCTCATGGACAAAGGAGCCACAGTCCATTGGGTTGCAAAGAGTCGGATATGACTGAGGGACTAACGTTTTCACTTTCTGCTATGTCCACCACACTTTTTGCCCCTCAGCCCTTTCACTAAGAACTTCCTGGGTGATTATTCCTGAACATGTGGTGGGAGACACCTAGAACTAAGTGTGTACACTTGGCTCTTTGTCCTATCTCTGTCACCCACTAATCATCAACTTCATTTCCATAAGCATTGATGAAAGACCCACTGTGTGTCAGGATCTCCGCTGGGGGTTAGGTTTTCAGAGTCACCGTCTCTGCTCTCAAAGAGCACAGCGTGTGAGAAAGACGAGCAGAGAAGGCACTTCCATGAGGCTCTGGCGGTCTCCGGGAGGCGCCCGTCCCTGCAGGCTGCCCACCACTCCCGCGCCGGTGCTCCTGCTCTGTCACCCGCAGGCTGAGGGAGGAAAGAGCCAGGCTTGCCTCAGTGCGGGCTGGCTTGGCACGTGGTGTGAAGCTGCAAATGGTCTACTTCTAAACTGAAGACACACTGAGGGCGCCCCCTGGGAACAGTGGGGAGCTTAAGGCTCTATGTGAGCAGAGCTTAGTACACATACCTGACGATCCACTTTGTGTTGGGAGAGACATGGCCCGATGTAAGGAAATATATGGACACGTGGGCAGGCAAATGACAGAGCTGGCTGGTCAGGGGTCTGAGGGAGAAAAGTTAAAGATCAAAGCCTAACTGGTCCGGAGAAGAGGCAGGAGGATGGGGCCAATGCCAGGGACCAGGACCTGGGGCTATTTTTAATTGTGAATTAATGGCCATGAGAGCCTTCAACATGGAAGTGATGCTTAAGAGCCAGTTCACAAAGTGACCAGTCTGACTTTAAAAAATGGAATGCCTAGTATATTCCCTTCAAACTTCAGTGTCCCAGGCTAGTTCACATTCCTGGCGCCTGAATAGCCTTAGTTCCCAAGTCTGGACTATCATGTGGCTGAAGAAGCTTTGAAGGATGTTCCAGCAAATGAGATCCCCTTGGACCTGTAATGCCTGGTCCCCTGTAGACTAGATGACAGTGTCCACAATAGGCAGAACCTCCTACAACTAAACCAAGGCGGAGGAGCCACCTGGTCCCCAGGTCTCCTGATGCTGGGGTTCCCACCTCTGGCTTCCTTCCTTAGAGTTTGCCCAAACTTCAGATGGAACACAGCACCCTCAGCAGAACTTCTGCAGGGTTTGGGATTTCTCCAATGGAGTAAAAAATATGGGGGAGGGAGAAATGGGACACCAGGCCTTGGCATTTTGTTCTGGCACATTTGTCTCTCCTTTACAAGCCAGAAGGCAGACTTTCACCAAGGCTCTGCTTACCCTAGCAAGCTGGGTGGGGCATGAGGAAATCCTGCTGCCTTGTGGCTGCTTGGCATAACTACACCGTGAAAACCAGTACCTAATGGCACTTCTGCTTATTTAACTGTCAGTCACCTTGCTTATTTAACTTATATGCAGAATACATCATGTGCAATGCTGGGCTGAATTAAGCACAAGCTGGAATCAAGACTGCCGGGAGAAATATCAATAAGCTCAGATATGCAGTTGACACCACCCTTATGGCAGAAAACGAAGAGGAACTCAAGAGCCTCTTGATGAAAGTGAAAGAGGAGAGTGAAAAAAGTTGGCTTAAAACTCAACATTCAAAAATTAAGATCATGGTGTCCGATCCCATCACTTCATGGCAAATAGACGGGGAAACAATGAAAACAGTGACAGTCTATTCTCTTGGGCTCCAAAATCACTGCAGATGGTGACTGCAGCCATGAAATTAAAAGATGCTCCTTGGAAGAAAAGCTATGAGAAACCTAGATAGCATGTTAAAAAGCAGACATTACTTTGCCTACAAGGGTCCTGTAGTCAAAGCTATGATTTTTCCAGTAGTCATGTATGGATATGAGAGCTGGACCATAAAAAATGCTGAATGCCGAAGAATGGATGCTTTTGAACTGTTGTGTTGGAGACCCTTGAGAGTCCTTTGGACTGCAAGGAGATCAAACCAGTCAAACCGAAAGGAAATTAGTCCTGAATATTCCTTGGAAGGATCTATGCTGAAGCTGAAACTCCAATACTTTGGACACCTGATGCGAAAAGCTGACTCATTGGAAAAGACCCTGATGCTGGGAAAGATTGAAGGCAGGAGGAGAAGGGGACAACAGAGGACCAGATGGTTGGATGGCATCACCAACTCAATGGACATGAGTTTGAGCAAGCTCAGGGAAATGAAGGACAGGGAAGCGTGGTCTGCTGCACTCCATCGGGTTGCAGAGTTGGACGCAACTGAGCGACTGAATGACAACAAAGGGCACTGCACGTTCAACAGGCCTCTCCTGCTGTGAATGATTCCTGCCCTCAGCAAACGTCCTGGGGTATATGATACAGAATTCATTAAAGGGCGGACTTTCAAGAAGACCATTTGAAGACATAAATTTCATCCATGCAGATTTCAAAAAAGCAGCATGGGGAAAGATGCTAAATGTCGATTATTGGTAGAGAAATTCAATTCACAGCGACAACAAGCAATCACAAAGGAACAGATAGAATGGCCACCATGAAAAAGTCTGGAAAAAGAAACTGCCTGCCAAAATGTGGAGAAAGGGAAGCCCTCCCACGTTGTTGCTGGGATCCTACATTTCAGTTCGCTACTTGTGAAGCATTTGGATTACAATTCCATTTGCTAGACCGCAGGGTTTCAGTCAATTTCCCCCTCTCATCTACTAAAGTGCACTATTTTTGGAGTCACCAAGCAGGTGTCACACAGGCAGATCATTCTTCCCTCCCTGTTTAAATCAATAACTATATACATGGAAAGGAAAGAAAAGGAATGGCTGTTTAATAAGCAGCTATAATTGTGATCCAACTTCTTGGCTGGTTATTCTCACACCCTGGGCTGGGGAACTGAGGTTTTAGCCTAAGGCAACAGCTTCAAACACATAGTTTAATTACCTTCTTTCGGTTGCCTCATGTCTGTGAGTTTTGTGTTTGGCCCCATAGGATTCCCCACTCCAAAGATGCAAATGAAATTGTTGCTGTAGGAATTTGAGTGGTTCCTACAATGTGAAATCTGCTTACCTTTCATGAGCATTTTTGGACACAGAGGATATTCTTCTGGCATCCTTCTACCCCATTTAGAGAAGAACAAACGTGTATATCCTCTTCTCTATACTATTTCCCTAAGAAATTCCACCTATCAATATCTCAGTTCCCTAACCAACTACATGCCAATGACTGGCAAATTTCTATCTTTAGCATAAAATATACCTCTGAATCCTAGACTTACACCTGACTCAGGAGCGCACTCATTTAGTATCTCAAATGTAGCAAAAGCAAGCCCTTCTACTTTCCTTGATCAGCATATTCAAACCCCACCTTAAATCTCCTTTTTCAGTGAATGGCATCCCCGCCCACAATCTAGTTTGCAAGTCAGAAACCTGGCCCTGCCCTCACTGAGGCCTCCTTCACCCCCTACAATGAACCCATCCATCACCAAGTCCAATCAAATCTAGCTTCCTACCTTTTCTTGAATTTACCTGCTTTTCTCCGTCTTCACTACCACTATCTAGACCAAGCTATGAACAGGCCTTCCAAAGACTCCTCAGAGTCTACCTTTGCTCTGGTCTAATCTACTCTCCCTGCTGCCAACCAGATAACTACTTTAAAATGCAAACCCAATTATGTCACATGGCTGCTTAAAAACCTTGGGTAGTTTCCCACTACTTTGAAGAAAATATGAACATTTCTTACCCAAACTCTCCTTTAAAATCTCCTGTAATCCATTCCTTGTGTACTTCTCCAGACGTGTTACCCATCAAAAACCACCCACTACAGCCCTGTTTCTGGCACGTTGGCCTCCTTTGACTTTCTCTACGGAAATAAGACACTTTCCCACATCCTCTGTGCTGCTTCTGAGCTCCAGTGGCAGAGCTGAGGGGCTGAGAGAAACTGCATGGCCTACAAAGACCAGAATATTTTGTATCTCACCCTTTACAGAAAATAAAATTTGCCAGCCCCTGAACTACAGTGTAGTCATTCAAGCGACTGATTCTTTTCTGGGAACTTAACTTGTGCCTGATGGTAGCCACTGAATTATGTCATTGGGAAACAACAGCTAATGACAGGAAATGGATGTTCAACAGACAACTACTGTCCTCCTTAAACATAGTGAACTTGAAATCAAAACCGTGTTTTTCCCTTTTACTGTAGACACTTTCCAGATGTTTTTATCCTCTTACATTCTCTGTGCAAGATGCCAGCTAGTTTTTCAATCATTTCAAACTCCAGACTGCTCCATTAACAGAAATAAAATCTGCCTTGGAATTTCTGGGGACTCTGAATATCAACAAACCTGCTAGAGTGTGTGTGCATGCTAAGCGGCTTCCGTCGTGTCTGACTCTTTGAGACGCGATGGACTGTAGCGCGCCAGGCTCCTCTGTCCATGGGATTTCTCAGGCAAGAATACTGGAGTGGGTTGACGCTTCCTCCTGCAGGGGATCTTCCCGACCCAGGACTCAAACCCCTGTCTCTTGTGTCTCCTGTATTTGCAGGTGGATTCTTTACCACTGTGCCACCTAGGAAGTTAGAGTAAGAGGAAAGAGGAAAAGAAAGAAAAGAATAAATGAGGGAGAGAGAATGAGAATTACACAACAGACTGAACTTGGAGACTGGACGGCCACTTCTTCACTGAAGGGCATTTTTAGGGCTGTTTTAGAATTAGACATCTCTAGGGTTTTGTTCAGTGTTAAACCTTATAGACTTCAGATAAGGATATGACTGACAAACTTTAGTAAAAAAAAAAAATAAGACTGAATTTAGTCACCAATAATAGCTTGATTAGGAAATTCACTTATAGTCCATGAACCTCAGTGTCCTTGTCTGTAAGATGGAGATAATAAGAAAAATAGATTTAGTAATAATGTGTGTAATGCCACTTGTGTATTAGCGATAAATATAGCTTAAAGTCAATACTTGTTTATAAGAAGTTAAGTATATAGGTAGATATTATATAACTATTATAAAGTATATTATGTCATTAAAAGTATATATTAAAGTTAATTTTATATAGTATTATTTTATATAATGTTGCTTTAATGTTAATTTATCTGAACAAATGTGAGCCATTTCTGGTTCACAATATGTGCTCCATATATACCTGCTGAATAAATGAGTGAATAAATAAATAAATGAAAAGTACAGTGTAGTATAAAAAAGTCTGCACTATACATGCATTTCTTCTGTCTGCCAACCAGATAACTACTTTAAAATGCAAACCCAATTATGTCACATGGCTGCTTAAAAACCTTGGGTAGTTTCCCACTACTTTGAAGAAAATATGAACATTTCTTACCCAAACTCTCCTTTAAAATCTCCTGTAATCCATTCCTTGTGTACTTCTCCAGACGTGTTACCCATCAAAAACCACCCACTACAGCCCTGTTTCTGGCACGTTGGCCTCCTTTGACTTTCTCTACGGAAATAAGACACTTTCCCACATCCTCTGTGACTGCTTCTGAGCTCCAGTGGCAGAGCTGAGAGGCTGGGAGAAACTGCATGGCCTACAAAGACCAGAATATTTTGTATCTCACCCTTTACAGAAAATAAAATTTGCCAGCCCCTGAACTACAGTGTAGTCATTCAAGCGACTGATTCTTTTCTGGGAACTTAACTTGTGCCTGATGGTAGCCACTGAATTATGTCATTGGGAAACAACAGCTAATGACAGGAAATGGATGTTCAACAGACAACTACTGTCCTCCTTAAACATAGTGAACTTGAAATCAAAACCGTGTTTTTCCCTTTTACTGTAGACACTTTCCAGATGTTTTTATCCTCTTACATTCTCTGTGCAAGATGCCAGCTAGTTTTTCAATCATTTCAAACTCCAGACTGCTCCATTAACAGAAATAAAATCTGCCTTGGAATTTCTGGGGACTCTGAATATCAACAAACCTGCTAGAGTGTGTGTGCATGCTAAGCGGCTTCCGTCGTGTCTGACTCTTTGAGACGCGATGGACTGTAGCGCGCCAGGCTCCTCTGTCCATGGGATTTCTCAGGCAAGAATACTGGAGTGGGTTGACGCTTCCTCCTGCAGGGGATCTTCCCGACCCAGGACTCAAACCCCTGTCTCTTGTGTCTCCTGTATTTGCAGGTGGATTCTTTACCACTGTGCCACCTAGGAAGTTAGAGTAAGAGGAAAGAGGAAAAGAAAGAAAAGAATAAATGAGGGAGAGAGAATGAGAATTACACAACAGACTGAACTTGGAGACTGGACGGCCACTTCTTCACTGAAGGGCATTTTTAGGGCTGTTTTAGAATTAGACATCTCTAGGGTTTTGTTCAGTGTTAAACCTTATAGACTTCAGATAAGGATATGACTGACAAACTTTAGTAAAAAAAAAAAATAAGACTGAATTTAGTCACCAATAATAGCTTGATTAGGAAATTCACTTATAGTCCATGAACCTCAGTGTCCTTGTCTGTAAGATGGAGATAATAAGAAAAATAGATTTAGTAATAATGTGTGTACATGCCACTTGTGTATTAGCGATAAATATAGCTTAAAGTCAATACTTGTTTATAAGAAGTTAAGTATATAGGTAGATATTATATAACTATTATAAAGTATATTATGTCATTAAAAGTATATATTAAAGTTAATTTTATATAGTATTATTTTATATAATGTTGCTTTAATGTTAATTTATCTGAACAAATGTGAGCCATTTCTGGTTCACAATATGTGCTCCATATATACCTGCTGAATAAATGAGTGAATAAATAAATAAATGAAAAGTACAGTGTAGTATAAAAAAGTCTGCACTATACATGCATTTCTTCTGATCCTGTGCATACTCTTAAGCCCCTGAGAATCCTGAAAGACAGGGAGTGTCACATCAACATTTGGTTGGGGATGCTGCTTGGTTAATCATTAGCTGTTAAGAAAGAAATAGGCAAGATTTATTCACCTACCTAGGTTTATAAGTGATGTCTCTGTGTCATCCTACAAAGATACTGACCTGGATTTTCTGGGGGCAGATTCATAACCTGGTCCAGGTGATTTGGTGTGTTTGCTATTCTACAAAAGGAAAAATAATCAGGAGGTATATAGCTACAGGAGTGTCCAACTCTAGAGTAGATAGTTAATCTTAGGGGATCCAGTGACTATGGGCAGCCCAGAATAATGGAAAGGTCATCGTTCTTTGTATCAAACCGATCCAGTTTCCAATTCCAGTGCTCCAGCTTTCACAAACATCTGCTGTTGATACTGTCCAATATACATTCTCCTGACCCCGTGGACTGTAGCCCACGAGGCTCTTTTGTCCATGGGATTTCCTAGGCAAGAATACTGGAGTGGGTTGCCAAGCCCTCCTCCAGGGGACCTTCCTGACCCAGGGACTGAATCTGCGTCTCCTGCATTGCAGGTGGCTTCTTTAACGCTGAGCCACCAGGGAAGCCCATATATGTATATTATTAATACCACCTCAATTTTAAAGTATCAGAATGTGAAAAAAAAAAAAACATGGTAAACACTTCCCAGAAGCAGAGACACACCTTTTTCTAGATGCATTTGTACATATTTTCAAATGCCTTCCCATACATTTGAATACAATGTATTTACAGTGTCATATTGACAATCTCACAACACATTCCAAAATACTTGTATGATTTTTGGAGAAGTCAATTCATAAACATTTTTTCCTTTCAAAATCTATGGCTCTATTGACTTTTATTGCTTTCACTTTTAGGAGAGTGAAGTGAAAGTCACTCAGTCGTCTCCGACTTCCCAACCCAGGGATCGAACTCAGGTCTCCCGCATTGTGGGCAGATTCTTTACCAGCTGAGCCACAAGGGAAGCCTAAGAATAATGGAGTGGGTAGCCTATCCTTTCTCCAGTGGATCTTCCCAACCCAGGAAGCGAACCGGGGTCTCCTGCATTGCAGGCAGATTCTTTAGCAACTGAGCTATCAGGGAAGCCCAAGAATACTCGAGTGGGTAGCCTAATCCTTCTCCAGCAGGTCTTTCTGACCCAGAAATTGAACTGGGGTCTCCTGCATTGGCAGGCGGATTCTTTACCAACTGAACTATCAGGGAAGGCCTTTAGGAAGTTATTCTAGCCTAAAATAGAAAGTATATCTTCAGGGGTTTTATAAAACAACTTGAATTTTCCAAAACAGACATAGTCTGCGGTTGTTTTCAGTCCCCTTTGCTTGGGACTTCCCTGGTGGCTCAGAGGTTAAAGCGTCTGCCTCCAATGCGGGAGACCAGGGTTCAATCCCTGGGTGGGGAAGGTCCCCTGGAGAAGGAAATGGCAACCCACTCCAGTATTCTTGCTTGGAGAATCCCATGGACAGAGGAGCCTGGTGGGCTGCAGTCCATGGGGTCACAAAGAGTCGGACACGACTGAGTGACTTAACTTGTTTGCTAATACCTTTGTGCGGGTGTTAAGAAACTATCTCCCTGTTACTTATGGTGCCATCAGTCATGCCCTGAAATTTAGACTGACTAGACACCTAAACTCAAAAAGCAAAGCAAACTTCAAGCGAATTATGCATCTATACAGACTCCCCTCCCTTTGCGGCCCTGCCGGACTATCCCCTGCTCCTTCTGTTGTGTGTGTGCTCACTCAGTCGCGTCTGACAATTGAGCTTATATAAATCAAAAGCAATAATCATTGGATAAAAACAAGTTGAGCTCATTGTACACCGTGTGCTTGACTGAGAACGTACTGTACTGTAATCAGATGTGCTGCTACAATTCCACAGACACACATGCCCAGATCATACGTGAACAGTGAGAAACAAATAACAGAACCAGGAATCATCGTAATGCCCTTCAAAGCAAGAAGCCCCAGTGTTCCCAGGGTACTCTAAAATAGAATCCAGGCAAATCTGTTAGACGCAAACGTGAGATGCCAAATTCAAGGGTTGATTGAATAGCACATTTCCTGATGATTTTTTTTTTTAACTCATTGTTCCTTCAGCATACTCTGTATTACGTGAATCTCTGACTCTGCTGGTGGTCTCTACTTGCTCTTCTTGAGCTGCATTTCAGCTATCTCGTCCACTAGATGTCTTCATTGTTATGTTTGCTAGACCATGAGTGAAAATAATCCATACAGCTTAGTGGCTGGAATTAGATAGCTCTGGATTCAAAGTCTGGCTTTGTCACTTCCCGGCTGTGTGATATAGTAGGTAGTCAAGACTGTTTAATAAAGCTCTTAGGATACAAAGAGCTAAGTTTAAAAAAAAAAAAAAAAAGAGGTGTTTTGTTTTTTTTTCTCTCCATTTTTTAAATAGAAAAACTGAGATGATAATGAACGACTTCCTCCAGGCCATAGAGTAACTGAAGATGAACTAATGCTTTTTTGTTAATCATTGAGGATTCCAGGGAAACCTCTTCTCAAACCTCCAGTTGTCTGACTACCATGACAAATTCGGGTACTAAGTACGAAAAGTATAAATATGATTCATCCCCAGTGAGGTTTCTACACAGGAGCTTTAACTCTTGCCTGAGAGCATAGCTTCTAGACACCAATGCCCGCCACCCCTCTGTTATCAGCTGATCAGTGCTCACTGAGCATATGCAATGGCTGGTTTGGGACCACAGGGAAAAACAAAGATGAGGTTCTGCTCTCATGGAGCTCAAAGCCTATAGGGAGACTGACAGATAAACAAAAACTGCAGTCAAATATGGCAAGTGCTGTAACAGACAACTCTCCAAGAACAGACTGGCACCAAAGATGGGAGAGGGCTCTGTGGCTTCATGGTTTGATGAGGTCCAGAGGTCTCACTGCAGGAAGACTTCTGAGTGGCTGTTGAAAGATAGTTAGGAGTTCTCTAGGGAAACTGTAGTGGGTTTAATGATACCTCCAAGAAGATCTGTCTGTGTGTCAAACCTTGGAACAGGTAGGTATGAGCAAGACACAGAATATCACGTTTTGGTCCTTCTATCTGCTCCTTTCCTTACATTCTGAGCTCAGTAGCTGGCACCATCATCCAACTACTCAAGCCAGAAAACTGGAACTTAAAACTGGCATCTCCTTCTCCCTGGGCCTTACCTCCAATTAATTATCCGGTTGAATCTATTTCTCTCAAATCACTCCACTTCTCCCCACGCCACCAACTTAATCCAAGCCATCTTGTTCCTGTAACAACAGCTGCCTAACTTGACCCCCCTACAGTTTCTTTAGCCTCCCTCCAGTCTGTTCCCTTGACTAGTTACAAGGATAAAAACTTCTAAATCTGAAATTTAAAAAATGTAACTTCTTCCTTAAAATACTTTCATGTCTCTTCAACACTCTTAAGAATATGGATAAAAATTCACCCAGCTTGCAACAGCCCTTCATGATCTGACATCAACTTAACTCACCATTGTAACTGGGTACATCTCCTCCTCCATCTCAGGTTTGATCCGTGGGTCAGGAAGATCCCACTCTGGTATTTTTGCCTGGAAAATGCCATGGATGGAGGAGGCTGGTGGGCTTCAATCTGTGGGATTGCAAACAAAGGGTCAGACACAACCGAGCAACCTCACTTTCACTTTCACTATCTTTCCTCCTCCATCTCTAGACTCCAGCTATTTTAAGCACTTTCTCAAAAATGCCACACTCCTTTCTTACTGCAGGGTGTGGCTGCACTTCTAATAAAGTCTTCTTAACCTTCAAGTCTCCTTGGGGAAGACTCCTCTAATTCGAGTGCCTCTTACTATACACTATCAAATAATCTCTATTACAGACATTAAGAGCGTTTAATTTAATTATGTAACAAGTTGTTCAGTCTTTGCATTCTCAGCAATACTTCACAAGGGAAGAAATTTTAAAAAGAGGGAAGAAGTAAAAAGAAAATGAAAAGGAGTAAGACCTGGCTTGGGTTCTTTGGGGGCTTGAAGCCTCTCACAGGTTGGGTTCCAAAGAGAGTTGCGGTTTTATTTGAGCTATTATTGAGAGAAATAGGAGCTGCAGAGTTAAAACTAGGTCATTTGATTAATTAGGATGATCACCAAGGCCTCACAGAGAAACACCCCTGCTCCCACTATATCTGGATTTCCCTGTGGTTCAGATGATAAAAAATCTGCCTGCAATGTAGGAGACCCAGGTTTGATCCCTGGGTCAGGAAGATCCCCTGGAGAAGGGAATGGCAACCCACTCCAGTATTCTGGCCTGGAGAATCCCATGGACAAAGGAGCCACAGTCCATTGGGTTGCAAAGAGTCGGATATTACTGAGGGAGTAACGTTTTCACTTTCCGCTATGTCCACCACACTTTTTGCCCCTCAGCCCTTTCACTAAGAACTTCCTGGGTGATTATTCCTGAACATGTGGTGGGAGACACCTAGAACTAAGTGTATACACTTGGCTCTTTATCCTATCTCTGTCACCCACTAATCATCAACTTCATTTCCATAAGCATTGATGAAAGGCCCACTGTGTGTCAGGATCTCCGCTGGGGGTTAGGTTTTCAGAGTCACCGTCTCTGCTCTCAACGAGCACAGCGTGTGAGAAAGACGAGCAGAGAAGGCACTTCCGTGAGGCTCTGGCGGTCTCAGGGAGGCGGCTCGGCCCTGCAGGTCGCCCACCACTCCCGCGCCGGTGCTCCTGCTCTGTCACCTGCAGGCTGAGGGAGGAAAGAGCCAGGCTTGCCTCAGTGCGGGCTGGCTTGGCACGTGGTGTGAAGCTGCAAATGGTCTACTTCTAAACTGAAGACACACTGAGGGCGCCCCCTGGGAACAGTGGGGAGCTTAAGGCTCTATGTGAGCAGAGCGTAGTACACGTACCTGACGATCCACTTTGTGTTGGGAGAGACATGGCCCGATGTAAGGAAATATATGGACACGTGGGCAGGCAAATGACAGAGCTGGCTGGTCAGGGGTCTGAGGGAGAAAAGTTAAAGATCAAAGCCTAACTGGTCCGGAGAAGACGCAGGAGAATGGGGCCAATGCCAGGGACCAGGACCTGGGGCTATTTTTAATTGTGAATTAATGGCCATGAGAGCCTTCAACATAGAAGTGATGCTTAAGAGCCAGTTCACAAAGTGACCAGTTTCTGTGACTGATATGAAAAGAGAAACTGCATTTAGTCTCCAGATAAGCTGCTTCTCAACTTAAGTCAACCCCTGTAGTGCCTGATATCTATATTCTGTTTTGCAATTTTCCAGGCCCTGCTCCCATTAATTTCTCACTACAAAAAGTAGAAGCCAACAAACTCCATCTCTCATGTTTAGAACACAGTACCTGGAAAATCCCACGGATGGAGGAGCCTGGGGGGCTGCAGTCCCTGGGGTCGCTAAGAGTCGGACACGACTGAAGTGACTTAGCAGCAGCAGCAGTGCAATGTCTGCCACAGGATTAATACTGATTAACTATAAGGGTTAGATGTTGTCCTCTAGTCAGAACTCACAGCCAGACTTCTCTGAACTCTCATTTTCCTCCTACACCTCTCCTTCTCACCTTTAACCAACCTCCAAGATGGTGAAGGTGTAGGTAGGTGAAGTCGCTCAGCCATGTCCGACTCTTTGCAACCCCGTGGACTGTAGCCCACCAGGCTCCTCAGTCCATGGGATTTTCCAGGCAAGAGTACTGGAGTGGGTTGCTATTTCCTTCTCCAGAGGATCTTCCCAACCCAGGGATCGAACCTGGGTCTCCCGCACTGCAGGCAGACGCTTTAACCTCTGAGCCAACAGGGAAGCCTAACCTCCAAGATGCCTTTTGAAAATGATGTTATACCTAGGATGATAAAGAGAATTTATCTTGCTTCCAATCCCCTCATAACTACTATCAGAGACCAGCTTGCATCCCACAACTTCAATTTCTTCTTCATTTTAGTCTATGACTCCCCAAAGCACCTCTAAAGTTCCCTAGAGTAATGGCAATTTGAAATCTACTGGCCTAGAGCAATTGTCGTAAGCATGTGACAAAGGGAACCTATTTAATGAAAGGTCTAAGAGATACATATCACTTAACAACGCAATTAAACACATCGCCCAAGACTGTGCCACCTGGGTTCCTGTGGCCTACGCCAGCAAAGACTAACAGCATCATTTCAATTACACACCCACAGTTAGCCCCAGATGTGGATTAGTAAACAAATGCTAATACAAGAAAGATGANTATTTAATGAAAGGTCTAAGAGATACATATCACTTAACAAGGCAATTAAACACATCGCCCAAGACTGTGCCACCTGGGTTCCTGTGGCCTACGCCAGCAAAGACTAACAGCATCATTTCAATTACACACCCACAGTTAGCCCCAGATGTGGATTAGTAAACAAATGCTAATACAAGAAAGATGATATGTACATGGAGAGAATTATAAAGGCAGATTAACATACACAAGCTAACAAACTGTACATTCTGCAAATTAATAAAATGAACGGTAGCCTATTGTTAGAGCTATCCTGACAGCATTGACTTATTTGAAGAATTCATAAGGTAGAGAAACAAACAAGAAAATAAATACAGACCAAAACCCAGGGGGAGGTGTGTGAGCTGGATTCTGACTTTAACTCTGCTGCTAATAGTGAATCTAAATAAAAAATATTCTCACGATAAGAAACAAAATGTAAAAACTATCTTCTCATCTGACTAGCTCTTTCACTAGACTCTGGACAAATCAACCTCTTTTCTAAGTTTCTATCTCATTTTAAAGATTGGAAAAAGGACAAAAGAGAGAATCTTGGGAAGTTGGAGGAGTGTTAATTTTTAAAAGCCAGTCTCAACATCACCGTTTATTGAAGCAAATGTAGAAACAAACCCCAATGTTCATTGCAGCACTGTTTATAATAGCCAGGACATGGAAACAACCTAGATGTCCATCAGCAGATGATGGATAAGAAAGCTGTGGTACATATACACAATGGAGTATTACTCAGCCATTAAAAAGAATAAGTTTGAATCAGTACTAATGAGATGGATGAAACTGGAGCCGATTATACAGAGTGAAGTAAGCCAGAAAGAAAAATAGCAATACAGTATACTTACACATATATGTGGAATTTAGAAACATGGTAATAATAACCCTGTATGCGAGAGAGCAAAAGAGACACAGACGTATAGAATGGACTTTTGGACTCTGAGGGAGAGGGAGAGGGTGGGATGATTTGGGAGAGTGGCACTGAAACATGTATACTATCATGTAAGAAACAAATCACCAGTCTAGGTTTGATACAGGATACAGGATGCTTGGGACTGGTGCACGGGGATGATCCAGAGAGTTGATATGGTGTGGGACGTGGGGAGGGGGGTGGTTCAGGATTGGGAACTCATGTACACCCGAGATGGATTCATGTCAATGTATGGCAAAACCAATACAATAATGTGAAGTAAAATAAAGTAAAAATAAAAATTAAAAAAAAATCAAAACAAAGCCAAGTGAGCAGTTGGCAAGTGAAGCAGGTTTCCATAAACTGTGAATCAACAAATATGAAGAAGGATCTATTATTTGCGCCCAGAACAATACTATCTACTAAGGGGACACAAAAGAGTCCTTGCTAAGTTAATTGAGCACTTATTCTCAAAGAGTCCTCACAACAGACCTGTGAGGTGAATGCTTAGAAATGAGTGAGCTTAGTTTCCAGGACACTTAACCATCCACTAAAATGCTTTGGCCACAAGTATCAGAAACCCCTGATCAACAGGGAAACACATCGCTGCCTGCAACTGAGAGTACAGGGGCCGGAAGTCTTCCAGGTGTCGTACAAGCACCTGTTTTCTCTGTCCTCAGTGGCAGCTCTGTCCTATACCTGCACCACCTGATGTTCACATAAAGTGTGCCAGTGACAATTTGAGCAACATGTTTCCTTGTTTCGCAACATGAGAGACAGCCCTTCTCTTTCCTGGCATAGTCTGTTTTTCCCCTCAAGCTGATGGGGACAACTTAGGTCATATGGTAACTCCTGAGTCAATAACTGTTCCTAAGGAATGTCATGTGCTAGAATGCTAAAAGTAATAAGGACCATTCCTAGAGCTGGGGATGGTGCCAGTTTCTTCTGAATATGATTATGAGAAGTGTATATGTGAACAAAAGTAAGGTGCTTATAAGAGGGAAGAAGAGAGAACGGATGAAATAGACAGCCAGTGGGTCCACTCCATTAGCTCTAAGATCAATGCTTGGCAAGTGGCGAAGCCAGCACTGCACTAGTTAAAACATTTGGAGAACCTTGGACTGATTTCGGCAACTTAGAAAACGACATTACCAGGCAATTCTTCATATTACTACCCAACAAATCAGTTTTGACAACTATACCCCCAGAGATGCACAATAACTATATCTACCCGACAAAAAGGTCAGGTCACTTCACCAAAAGAATAGTGAACTTGTCAGGACAACTGAAAACAGCATTTGCAATCCAGAAAGTCATGGGATAGCCAAGCACATGAATGCCATGCCAACAGAAGCCATTGCTTTGAATGAGAATCAGCTGTGTTATAAATCTATACCCAACAAATCAGTTTTGACAACTATACCCCCAGAGATGCACAATAACTATATCTACCCGACAAAAAGGTCAGGTCACTTCACCAAAAGAATAGTGAACTTGTCAGGACAACTGAAAACAGCATTTGCAATCCAGAAAGTCATGGGATAGCCAAGCACATGAATGCCATGCCAACAGAAGCCATTGCTTTGAATGAGAATCAGCTGTGTTATAAATCTATTATAACCGTATATGCACAATAATAAATATTCATGTGCCATTTAACCCATCTTAGTATGATTAATATTTGTTTATGGCAAAGCAACACTGGTGTATCTAAACACTGCAAAAGGTATAGAAAGTTTTTAAGCAATTATAATTTTTTAATGACTAGTCATAAACAAAACACCTCAGCCTGATAAGCCTTCTCTAATTCCTTCTGGCTGCTACTGATAATGGTCTGTAAATAATGCTGCCCAGTGTCTGGTGTCTCTGAAATATTTAACACGGAGACACAGATGAGCTGGCAAGGTGCTGGCCTCTTTTTGGCTGAGACCTAGATCCCAAAATATTCCCTCTTCATCTAGGGTTATACCAGTTCCATCGAAATAAATATTTGCTTTTCACAAAGGATTTTTGTCCTATGAGAAAGAAAGACAGATAGTGGCAGCCCAGGACAGCAAGTCTGCTTAGAGAACTAGCTCCAGATTGCTATGCAGAGGGAAATAAGCTAGGTAATTCAACTTTTGGACCATTTCCCAATCTTTCCCCTTGNTAAAAAATTGACAACCAATACCAAAAAGCAAAGATGAAAAATTTGAGTCGAGGTTGGATTTTCAAAAATACAATATTAAAGAAAAGAAAAAGAGCAAGAAGAAAAAAAAAAAATCACAGGAATTATTAACGACCAACACCAACAGTCACTCAAAAAAAACAAACAAAAAATTGTATATATATGTATATATGGCATTTGCTTTAAAAATAGGGTATTTTTTTTTTGAAAAGTGATAGTAGGTTAAAAAAATTAAAATTAAAACAGTAATAGAGGACTTGAAAATTAAAAAAAGAAGAAGAAAAAAATAGAAAGAAAAGACAATCAAACAAAAACATCTACCAAAAAAATAATAATACTAAAAAATAATAATAATAATAAAAAAAAGAGAACGGTCGAAAAAATAGTAACGATATTTCTGGGACTTTTTCTGGTGTTGTAGGCAGTGTGGGGTTGCTTCCAAGGCAGTTCCCGCTGTTCAGCTTCCTCTGTTTGCTGGTATCTTCAGTGTCCTATTTCCACCCTGACACAGAGGGGCGGTGGCAGTCACTCTTTTTTTTCTTTTTCTTTTTTAGGCACAATCAAACAAAAACATCTACCAAAAAAATAATAATACTAAAAAATAATAATAATAATAAAAAAAAGAGAACGGTCGAAAAAATAGTAACGATATTTCTGGGACTTTTTCTGGTGTTGTAGGCAGTGTGGGGTTGCTTCCAAGGCAGTTCCCGCTGTTCAGCTTCCTCTGTTTGCTGGTATCTTCAGTGTCCTATTTCCACCCTGACACAGAGGGGCGGTGGCAGTCACTCTTTTTTTTCTTTTTCTTTTTTAGGCTCACTTGGTCAGTTGTGCTGTGGGGAGGGAGGGATGCTGCTACCAAATAGCTCTGGCATATATTTGCAGTGTCTCAGCCCCGCTGGGCCTGCCCCTACACCCAGTGCACAACGCTCAGGCTCTACGTTTCTCCGCCGGGAACCGTCTGAGGCCGGCCCTAGGCTGCATGCACCTCCCTGGTCTAAGCCTGTCAGCCTCGGTGCCCAGGTAGTCGCAGACTCGATTGGGCCTGCGCTTTGTGCCCTTCCCACGACCAAGTAGCTCAGGTGTTCGGCAAGCACAGTCGCATGGCTTATCGCCCTCTCCTGCTGCTCAGTTTTCTGGGTGTAACCCGGGACTCCTGGTCAGGCAAATTGTAACTGTCCAGCACCCCAGGAAGTCTCAGTTAGCAAAGAAGCCTGCTTGCAGTTTGATCAGCAAAGTCCCTCCAGGGCTGCGATTGCCACGTTCCAGCCCTTACGGCTCTGGCTGCCTGTCGCCGGCGGGGCTGGCGGGCAGCCGGCTATTTCTGTTCCATCCTTTGTTCTGTGCATGGTCCTGGCGGTGTCCTATGTTAGAGCTTTTCGCATGGTAACTCCCACAGTCTGGTGTGCTAGCCTGAGTTAGTTCGCTCTGGTTACGCGCGGGCGTTCCGGCCCGATTAAGAAGCGCTGCCGCCCGCGTCTCGCGTGCCTCCTTGCCCAGCCCCCACTGCTAGTGGCGGATGCAGGCATCTGCTCCGCTTCTCCTCTGGGGCTCGTAACCTGTTGGTCTTAATCACCATTTATTTTTCTTTCCCTGTTATGTGCTTCCAAGACTCGCCACAGATTCGGCAGTGAGAGTGCTTCCCGGCGTTTGGAAACTTCTCTCCCTTTAAAACTCTTTTCCCGGGACAGGACTCCCTTCCCGGGACAGAGCTCCCTCCCTACCTCCTTTGTTTCTTTTTTCGTCTTTTGTGTTTTTCCTACCTGTTTTTGAAGACAATGTTCTACTTTTCTGGATGCCTGATGTCCTTTGCTCGCATTCAGAAGTTGCCCTGTAGAATTTACTCAGCGTTGAGATGTTCTTTTGATGAATTTGTGCGGGAGAAAGTGGTCTCTCCGTCCTATTCCTCTGCCATCTTAGGCGCCGCCCAAGAGATGTTTTGTAAATATAAAATGAAACATAAGAAAAAAGGTCTATTTCAAACATGTGTCATAAAACACATAGTTATTGTACTTTAAAGAATTTAAGGGAATAGAACTTTCTCTAGCAATTTGACTTTTCCCTTAAACTATCTCTTAACTATGTTTTGTTTTCATAAAGCAACTTGTGTAAGTATTAGCATGCATATATTCCACTAGTATCTTTTCAGCTGAGGTGGAGAGAGAGTATGTGTGTGAGTGCAAGCGTGCACACAGAGGATCTTAGTGGGCACAGATAAAACACTTCTCAAAGTCCACTCCCAGAATAAGAACACAAGCATTATTAACTCTGATTTTGTACTCCATTTCTTTGGTTCTCATGCTTGGATTTATATTTCTTCAGTGGAATTTAAGCAGGATTATTTAAATGGTGTCTAATCTGTCAAGGCTCTGATGTGATTTCCTTCTTGAGGAATTTGCCTCCTATTATAGGTTACTGTGTTTTATAGTGGGCATTTGAAAACCTACTACTGAGCTTCACACACTAATTTACACCCATTCCACGTTCTGTATGGTTTTAACTGACTTGCTTTAGAAGGATCCCAAGAGTGCTAGGAAACCTATCTGTTCTTTTCACTTTTCGTATGGCATTACTGTTTTAGTTGATAAGGCTGTACCTGAGGGTACAGGGGGATTTAAGTAGAATCAAACAGTGACAGGAAGGCTAGGCATAGATAATCACTCCTTCAAAGTTTCTTGTTCTTCATATAGATAATAAAGTATAATGTGAGTAGAGAAAAAACAGTATGTGTTTTTTTAATATAAAATATTTAGCAAATAAATATTATAAAGTTTCAAGAATATATATATACATATATGTATACATATGCTCTTGTTCTTTATATTTTAGCTTTTTCTCTTATCTCTTCAGTTTTGCAAGGCAATGATATTCAAGATAAAGAATACTAAAACTTTTTAAAGTTTTTATCCAATCTTCCTGTTGAAAATATCTACTTTTTTAAGTTTGTAGCCAATCTTCCTGTTGAAAATATCTGTCATAACTTCGTGTATGAATCCTATTTTTATTCTTTGGTACAAAAATATTTTCTGTTATGTTCTAGGTTCCTGTTTTTTAAAAATAATTTCAAAAATAGCAGGATGAATAGCTCTAAGTCATCAAAGACCAGGTATAGCAGATCAGTCTAATGATGTTACTTATTGGAAGTTTAGATTATATGCAATTTTTAAAATATATTTCAAGTAACTAACATTAACACTTAGAAAAATATTTCAAATAAAATCATACAAAGAAATAGTGACAGAAGAGGTGATGGCTGCTCTGTCATTTCTGTTCTTCATTAGAATAGACAACATTTTTTTCCTCATTTGCATTTTGAGAAGAGTAATAATTTTTCATCTTGTTCAAGATATGAATGTGTATGTATACTGACTAGAGAAACTAGTTCAATCAGGACTATTTTTTAGGAAACATTTCATAATGACACCTTTTTCTTAAACTACTGTATTGGTTCTTTTCAATAGCTTCAAATGGCATTTTTAAAGGTTAACTGCGAAGAGCCTGTTGAATCTATTCCTTTTTCAAGTGTTTTTATTTTTTACCATGGATGTTTCAAAGTCGTAATACTGTCAAACCTGCTCATCTGTGATTACACTGTGGTGAGCTGTGTATGTGTCAACTCATTATCCCAAACAATAGTTACAATAGCAATCCTGAAGCACATTGTATTGCAATATTATGGACTTAAAGAAAATGTTTATCTGCTTTTAAATATATTGGTACAGATACTGACACTGTCTTCTTACTTAGATAAACCTTTTCATTTAAAGGTAGATTTAATTTTGTAATGGTTTGGTCAATTCTCTGAGTTTCTTATGTCTAAGATCAACATTTCGATCATAATATTACATCCTAAACAATGAAATGTGCAAGTAAATTAATTACTTAGAAGCTGGGATAAAATCAAAAGCAAAAATCCTATTCCTTTGGAATATTCCTAATGGAAAGCAAAATTTCTTTTTTCCCAAAGATCAAAAATGATTAGGTTAATAACTCAAATGGTTATATAGTTTAGTTTAGCTGGCTATTTTTAAGGAAGAAACCTAGAAAAACATTGTAATTATATTCGGTTATCTATGAAATTATTTCAGCTTAATAGCTACTAACAAAATCAAAATCTTTTGCGGATATTAATACACAGCCTATACATCCTTAAAAAAAAAGTCCTAGCTATGAATCAAAACCAAGTTGGTTATCCATTAAGTGAAATGGCTAAAATAAAGATAAATACACTGTTATACCACTGATCTCTTTTCTAAAGACTTGAAAATTTAAAATTAGAATTTCTTATGTGAGCACATAAAACATCTTAAGTAATCTAGAATGGAGTAGGGATTACTTATATCAAAATCTTTTGCAGATATTAATACACAGCCTATACATCCTTAAAAAAAAAAGTCCTAGCTATGAATCAAAACCAAGCTGTTATCCATTAAGTGAAATGGCTAAAATAAAGATAAATACACTGTTATACCACTGATCTCTTTTCTAAAGACTTGAAAATTTAAAATTAGAATTTCTTATGTGAGCACATAAAACATCTTAAGTAATCTAGAATGGAGTAGGGATTACTTATTTGAAAATTTAAATAACTCTTAAAAACATTTTGATTGTGAAGTTTAAAATTATATAACTAATTTCTCTGCCTTAGTAAAGAGGATAAGACGATTTAAAATCAGTTAAGACTTTCTGGTTGTATGTACTGCTTAATCCAAGCTACCTTGGTGGCCTTTGGCAAGTTACTCACCCTCTCTGTTCCTCATTGCCCTTTGTCTACAAGGTAGAGATAACAAATATCTTTTAGAGTCATTCTGAAGACTAAGTAAATGTTTTTTAAATACTTGGAATAGAGTCCAACACATAGGAAGTATATAATGGTTTATTAAACAAAATAAAGACTTAAATAAACACATATAGCATGTTCTTGGATAAAATGAATTGTTATAATCCAAATCAAAGAGGATTGTATCTGGGATAAGAATGTTGGTGGTGCAAATGAAAATAAACAGTTAGATGAGAAAGACATTAGGAAACCTTTGGCCCCGAAGAATGAATACTATGTTTATAGTTGGCGTAACTCTAAGGATGGTGGGAACATCCACAGATACAAATTGTTAGACATAAAATTGACCGGAGGATGACCATCCTCTCCTCTGATTCATGTGTGCTACACTTGAGGTAACTTTGAAAATTAGAAAAGATGTCCTGCAAGCAACTGAATGTACAGCTCCAAGAGCTCAGAACAAAGATGTTTGTGATGCAGACATGAAGCTGGGATACATCTTTGTATATGGTCATCACTACAGGTATCAGCATAGAAAGGAATCACCTCAGGGAGAAATAAGGAAAAAGAGGCCCTAGAACCAACCACCGAAAAATCACAATATATAATGTTGCACATAGCAGGATAATCATTCATGAAAAAGAAGAGACCACCAGACAAGTAGAGATGCCTGGACATTTTGTGATTTAGAAGCAAATGAAGAGAGAGCTTCAAGAAGCAGCTCAACAACATCCAATAGGTCTGAGATAATTATGACATGGAAATTAAAATGTCCATTAAATTTAGTGAAGTGAAGGTAATTGGAAACATAATGATAAGTCATTTTTCTTTTTAAGTAGTAGGAATTGAAGCCAGTATTAAATTTGGTGATAGAGGGAATGAGTATACTCACAGAGACTGTGAGCCTTGAACATTTTTTTGAAGAGTCCAAATATTATAGCTATTGTTGATGTGATATCCCGGGGGAAGATATAGATCAAAATAATCAATATCTGAAATCTGATTTAAAAACAAATTTAATATGTTTATTATCCTTAACTGATCAATTTTGTAGACTCAATGATAGGGAGTACATTGTCTACTTCCTTTCATGAAAATTAGTCAGTTTACTTAACTATATACAAGATTATTTCCTTGCTCTACACAGTATTTTTTCATCTTTATTCATCTTGTTTAACAACATTAAATCATTGCTTGATTTATCAACATCAGTAAGACCTATTTCTCCTCCTAGCATGGCCTATAGACTATGTGTTAATCACATTAAAAGTGAAGTCGCTCAGTCATGTCTGACTCTTTGTGACCCCATGGACCATACCCTACCATGCTCATCCATCCATGGGATTTTTCAGGTTGCAATTTCCTTCTCCAGAGTAATCACATTAAGTTTAATCTAAAAAAGATCATAAGAATAATTAGCTTATGCTTTGAAGAAATGATGTTGAGTACTTTTATATACCTCAAATTTTGCAAATTTATCCTTACTAGTTAAAATATGTGCTCTGCTGTACTTTGTCACTCAGTCATGTCCGACTCTTTGCAACCCCATGCACTTCAGCCCACCAGGCTCCTCTGTCCATGGGGATTCTCCAGGCAAGAATACTGGAGTGGGTTGCCATTCCCCTCCAGGGGATCTTCCCAACCCAGAAATCAAACCCAGGTCTCCCAATTGCAGGTGGATTCTTACCATCTGAGCCACCAGGGAAGTCCAAGAATATTAGAGTGAATAGCCTATCCCTTCTCCAGGGGAATCTTCCCAACCCAGGAATCAATTGAGGTCTCCTGCATTGAAGGTAGATTCTTTACCAGCTAAGCTATCAGGGAAGCTCTAGTTAAATTTACTACTGCCCCCCAAAAAAGGTGATTTTTAACTTTTTCCAGATACTTAGAATTTGTATTCTATTGTATAAGTGAGCCTATAATTCTATGATGATAGATATTGTAGGTTCTGTAAACTGCAAGCATTATGAAAATATTTTAGAAATTTCTCTTTTAATAAAATACAGCCCAAATAATACTCTTTTTGCCACATACTTAAATCAGAGTGAGGTAATAACAGCAGACAGGCAGGTAATTTTACCAGACATCTATTTTTCTTTACAGTATATTTATTAATACCTAAAAATATTTTGCTTTCACAGAATTTCATAATTGTACTTGAAATCCACAATTATCTTATAGAAATACCTTACTTCTCCATTCTTCACAGTTGTTTGATACCATGTTTCTCCCCAACATCAAAGCTAATTACATGGAATACAATTCATACATCAAGATGTCACTCAATTTCCTACTCACTCTAAATACAGATCTTCCATGACTTCTGATGATGTTACTTCCCAATAAACCCATTGTGAGTTGAAAATATCAAGTCAAAAAATGCACTTAAAACATCTTAGCTTTACCTGCATTAATTGTCCTCACTTATATTGCTTACACTTAAATTAGCCTACAGTTGGACAAAATCATCTAACACAAAGCCTATTTTATAATACACAGTGTTGACTATCTCATAAAAGTTATCAAATTCTACTCTGAAAATGAAAAATGGAATGGCTGGGGATTTCCTTGGTGGTCCAGTGATGAAGACTCCACACTTCCAATGCAGAAGACATGGTTTGATTCCTGGTCATGGAACTAAAATCCCATATGCTGAATGACAAATCTGCCTCCCACCCACCACCCACCCCCCACTCCCCCCCAAAAAAACAGAATGGCTGTAAGTATATAGGTTGTTTACCCTCCTGATGGTAATCACGAAGCTGACTGGGAGCTGTGCTCACCAACACTGCCCAGCATCACAAGAGAAAATTATACCACATACCGCTAGCCTGGGAAATGATCTAAATTCAAAATTTGAAGTATAGTTTCTACTGACTATATGTTGCTTTGGTACTCTGATAAAATCTGAAAATCATAAGTCAAGGATCTTCCCAACCCAGGAACTGAACCCAGGTCACCTGCATTTCAGGGAGTTTTCTTACCATTTGAGCCAACAAGTCTACCTTAGATGGGCTTAAAAATATTAGCCTATAGGTGGGCAAAATCTAACACAAAGTCTATTTTATAAGAAAGTGTTGAATGTCTCAGGTAACTTATTGACTACTGTACTGAAAGTGAAAAATTGAATAGTTTTATGGGTACAGAATGGCTGTAAGTATATAGGTTGTTTACCCTCCTGATGGTAATCACGAAGCTGACTGGGAGCTGTGCTCACCAACACTGCCCAGCATCACAAGAGAAAATTATACCACATACCGCTAGCCTGGGAAATGATCTAAATTCAAAATTTGAAGTATAGTTTCTACTGACTATATGTTGCTTTGGTACTCTGATAAAATCTGAAAATCATAAGTCAAACCATGCTTAAGTCAGAAACTGTCTGTAAAGGAAATACCTTTGCTCTATTTCTTCAATACTGTTTTAGGGGAGAAAATGCTTTTTTATCTCTGCATGTAACTCAAAAACAGAAAGTTCATACAGGTTCATGGTTGTAGTCTTTTTCATCCTGGAGGTCAATAAAAGCAAAGTGTAAGGTATCTTCTTTTCTGGGAGTCAAGGCAAAAGCATCACATATTTCTCAACTTTGGTTTTTCCTTTAGCTTGGCTTCCCTGATCGCTTAGATGATAAAGAATCCACCTGTAAGATGACAGACCTGGGTTCAATTCCTGTATTGGAAAGATCCCCTGGAGGAGGGCATGGCAACTCACTCCAGTATTCTTGCCTGGAGAATCCTCATGGACAGAGAAGCCTGGCAGGCTACAGTCCATGGGGCACAAAGAGTTGGACACAACTGTGCAAATAAGCACAGCACTTAAACGATTTTATAAGGGAACTCACTGTGATGGCTGTGTCACATACTCAGCTAGCTGCATAACCTTGGAGAGTTACTTATATCTTGAAGGCTAAAATATCTCAACAAGGAAATAGGAGTATTAATGGTGCTAACTCAACCTATTAGTGTTTTGTAAGGGATTAAATGAATAACTGGACTTCCCTGGTGGCTCAGATGGTAAAGCGTCTGTCTACAATGTGGGAGACCCAGGTTCAATCCCTGGGTCGGGAAGATCCCCTGGAGAAGGAAATGGCAAGCCACTCCAGTACTATTGACTGGAAAATCCCATGGACAGAGGAGCTTGGTAGGCTACAGTCCATGGGGTCACAAAGAGTCGGACACGACTGAGTGACTTCACTCACTCACTCAAATGAATAACTATATGTAAAGTATCTAGGTAAATGTATTTAATGCAAAGTTTTTAGTAAATTTTATGGTTTAGTACTTTTACTATTCTTGCTGCTTCTATTGTTAGAAAAATTGTTCAGGCTCCATTTTTCAGCACAGAAAGTGATTATGGAGAACCAGTTGGAAATTGTTGTATTGTAGACAGTAAAAGAAAAGGTCTTAATTATTCCTGCTGCAAAGACTATTACATCATTGACAACTACTACTATTTTAATAATAAGTATGATAATAGTAATAATTACTATTATAGCTCATATTCTTAAGGTGTAAATATCAATGCTAGTAAATGACAGAGCCAGGATATTAATTCCAAATATTTTACTGCAAAAATGCAATTTTTACTTGCTAAAATATATCACAATAAGAATATGATAGGACACAAAAAGTTGAATTAAAATATTTTAGAAGGTACATTTTGTAGGACTTCAGATCTGCATATAAGAGAGCAATGAGATAAATGAAAGTGCAGAGTCTAGTCTTTCAAAAACCAGTCACCTTTTAAATCAAACAGTTTTTGTGCATACAAACTTATCTTTATTTCTTATCGTCTTTTTATCCTGTACTTTGTTAATTCAGGCAATACATTCTGCTGGTCATGCCAAAATTCCTTGACTGGCTTCTACGCTCTCTATTCTTCAGTATAATTACCACCAAATCCCTGACTCTTGGCTCTATATTTCATCTTTGAAAAGACACTTGGAATTTGGAAGGTCTTAAGATTTTTCTTGTTCTTGGTTTCCTGACAATAACTTTATTTTGAGCAATTCTGTTATCTCTTTACATTTTAAGCTAACTTCAATAATATATCAAATTTTACTAATAATCTTGCTTCTTTTTTCACTGAAGCAATCAAAGCAATCAGGTCATATCTGTATCTTATCTTATCAGCACCAAATGGACTGTGATAACCAAACTTTCCTCTGATAGCTGTACTTTATGAATTGTCCCATTCCATTTCATGCCATTCTCTGACTCTTGCATTGTCTCCCACCTCCTCTTATCTACTTAAGGATGGTATTCCTGCAGATATGTCTCTCACCTGCATCATACTTTCAACTCTCAAATTGATAATTACAATCAGTTTATAAATCAGATTTTATTTTCTGGGGCTCCAAAATCACTGCAGATGGTGACTGCAACCATGAAATCAAAAGACATTTGCTCCTTGGAAGAAAAGCTATGACTAACTTAGACAGCATATTAAAAAGCAGAGACATCACTTTTCTGCGAAAGGTCTGTATAGTTAAAGTTGTGGTTTTTCCAGTACTCATGTGTGGATGTGAGAGTTGGACCGTAAAGAATGCTGACCACTGAAGAATTGCTGCTTTTGAACTGTGGTGTTGGAGAAGACTATTGAGAGTCCCTTGGAGTTCAAGGAGATCCAATTAGTCCATCCTAAAGGAGACCAGTCCTGAATATTCATTAGAAGGACTGATGCTGAAGCTGAAACTCCAATACTTTGGCTACCTGATGCAAAGAACTGACTCATTGGAAAAAACCTGTTGCTGGGAAAGATTGAAGGCAGGAGGAGAAGAGGACAACAGAGGATGAGATGATTGAATGGCATCATTGATTAGTGGACCAGAGTTTGAGTAATCTCTGAGAGTTGGTGATGGACAGGGAAGCCTGGCATGCTGTCATGGGGTCACAAAGAGTCAGACCCGACTGAGTGACTGAACTGATATAGATCTGATTTAAAGATAATCATTCCTAAATATACCAATTAAAAATATATTAAGAACTAAAATGTGACTCTTGTTTTTAAAAATATATACAAAAAAACTTTTTTTTGATCTTTCAGCTTCTGCCTCCATTATCTATAGAAGACAGAATAATCATCTCCCACAAATGTCCAAGCCCTAATCCTTGGAACCTGTAGATATGTTTTCTTATTTGGAAAAAGGGAATATTACAGAGGTGATTAGATTAAGTAGTTTAAGACAGGGAGATAAACCTACATTATCTGGGTGGTCTCAGTGTAATCCATGTATGTGTGTACTCAGTTATGTCTGACCCTTTGTGACCCCATAGACTGTAACCCACCAGGTTTCTCTGTCCACGGGATTCTCCAGCAAGAATACTGGAGTGAGTTGCCCTTTCCTACTCCAGGGCATCTTTCCTTCCCAGGGATAGAACTCTCTTACATCTCCTGCATTGGCAGGCAGATTCTTTTACCACAGCGCCACCACTCATGTAATCAGTGGAGTCCTTAAAAGGTGGACGAAGGAAGGAGAAGGGGCAGAGGAAAAGACACAAATGTGGAAACAGAGGCACTCAAGATGGCAAGAGGCATTCTAAGAGAATTGCAGGCAGCCAGTAGACACTGGAAATGGTGGGAAAACATCTTCTCCCCTAGAGCCTCCTCCTGTCAACAGCTTGGTTTTTATCCCTTCATTTTTGAAACCTTCCTTGGACTTCTGAACTCCTGAACTGTAACAACCCCCTGAATTTGCGGTAATTTATTCCAGCAGCCATACGAAACAAATTCAACCTCCATTCTCCCTGAACTCACTCCTGTCAGGGCTTCCTCTTCACAGAGAGAAAATACTCCTTTCCAGGGATTCAACATCTCTGTGACCAGCCTTTCAGCATTCCTTACATCAAGGTTTCCAGATATTTTTAATGTGGTTTGATTGTCAGTTCATATTCATTGAAACTCTGTTTATTCTGTGTAATATCTTGTAACTGTATTTCTAAAATGTGTTCTTTGAGAAAAGATCAGGGTGTTATTTCTGCCAGACACTGGCCTGGAACCTGATGATATAACAACTGCCCAACCATGAAAACTTATTAACATCAATTCTTAACTTTTCAAGACACAAGGAATTTAGAGTGAACACTGGTGTGTGGTAGGACTTATCAACAGAGGCTCTATTCTTATTCATGCTTTTACTCAAAACAAGAGTGAAATAGGAAAGTCTTCATTTGAGGGTCATTGATCCCTGAGTTCAACTACTAGGGTCCTAACACTATGGGATCTCTGGTTCCATTTTCCTCTTAATCTATATTTTGCCTCTTCTACTTGTGCTCTTCAAGAGAGGCTCCAGGCCACCAAGGATCTGAAGGATATTTTGAAGGAAAACACCAGCTCCAGGGTAAGGTTATGTTTGTGGAATGCAGCTATTTTGTCATTTCTGGCATCTGGTTGTTTCCCTAACATTACCATTGCTCTGTTTTGCCTTGAAAACAGCTTTGTTTAAAGTATTATGTCCATCATTTAGAAGGATCTTCCCTGGGAGGATTTTCTCTGTACATCTAGTGTGCCATCTCCTGGAAACAGAAAACTCCTATTTCTTTAATATGTGTACTTTTGGCTGTAGATAACCATCTGCTTAGATTTTCTTCCTATTGCATTTGTTGATCCTCATCCATTTCCCCTGTGGGCTTCTCTTTTGTCTTTCCTATTATTTGAAGTTGGAATAAACTAGAACTCAATACCAGGGCATCTATTTTTCTCTGAATACATCCATTTTTTCTCTTATGTAGCATTGAATATTCCTATGAATATTATATTGATAACCCTGAAGTCTCTAGTCCAGAGATTGTCACTAAGTTCTTAATTCTAAAATACTTATTCAACAAATATACTTGGATAATGGATAGAAATCTCAAAATTAGTTGTCCAGAATAAAATCACAATTCCCTTCCCTAAATGATCTTCACCTATGCTCAAAGTTTACCTTCTCAAGAGATTTGTCTCCATACTCTCTTTTCCCAGGGAAATACATATTATTGACTCTTCTCTTTCCTTCCTGTTACCCATAACATTTATTATTAAGTTTCCCAGTTGGCCACTCTTCAGCACCTTACACAGTCCCCTCTTCCCCAGTTCAATGACTGTTTTCATTCACTTGGTTTAATGTAATTTCTTGTTTCATTTCCCTGGGCCAACATTGTTGCCCAGAGCTTGACTGCATAATTATCCCATAAGCAAGTTAACATAAATGTTCAACTTGAGATTTTTTTATTTTAAGACTTAAATGTTATCATGGCATTCCTCCACATGCCCCAATCTTTCCAATAGCTTTTATCACAGAGTTCAGTTCAGTTCAGTTCAGTCGCTCAGCCATGTCCGACTCTTTATGATCCCATGAATTGCCTCACTCCAGGCCTCCCTGCCCATCACCAACTCCTGGAGTTCACCCAGACCCATGCCCTTGGAGTCAGTGACACCATCCAACCATCTCATCCTCAGTCGTCCCCTTCTCCTCCTGCCCCCAATCCCTTCCAGCATCAGAGTCTTTTCCAATGAGTCAACTCTTCGCATGAGGGGGCCAAAGTACTGGAGCTTCAGCTTCAGCATCATTCCTTCCAAAGAAATCCTAGGGTTGATCTCCTTCATAACGGACTGGTTGGATCTCCTTGCAGTCCAAGGGACTCTCAAGAGTCTTCTCCAACACCACAGTTCAAAATCATCAATTCTTTGGTGCTCAGCCTTCTTCACAGTCCAACTCTCACATCCATACATGACCACAGGAAAAACCATAGCCTTGACTAGACGGACCTTAGTCGGCAAAGTAATATCTCTGCTTTTGAATATACTATCTAGGTTGGTCATAACTTTTCTTCCAAGGAGTAAGTGTCTTTTAATTTCATGGCTGCAATCACCATCTGCAGTGATTTTGGAGCCCAGAAAAATAGTCTGACACTGTTTCTACTGTTTCCCCGTCTATTTCCCATGAAGTGATGGGACTGGATGCCATGATCTTCGTTTTCTGACTGTTGAGCTTTAAGCCCACTTTTTCACTCTCCTCTTTCACTTTCATCAAGAGGCTCTTTAGTTCCTTTTCACTTTCTGCCATAAGGGTGGTGTCATCTGCATATCTGAGGTTATTGATATTTCTCTCAGTAATCTTGATTCCAGTTTGTTTCTTCCAGTCCAGCCTTTCTCATGATGTACTCTGCATAGAAGTTAAATAAGCAGGGTGACAATATACAGCCTTGACGTACTCCTTTTCCTATTTGGAACCAGTCTCTTGTTCCATGTCCAGTTCTAACTATTGCTTCCTGACCTGCATACAGATTTCTCAAGAGACAGGTCAGGTGGTCTGGTATTCCCATCTCTCTCAGAATTTTCCACAGTTTCTTGTGATCCACACAGTCAAAGGCTTTGGCATAGTCAATAAAGCAGAAATAGATGTTTTTCTGGAACTCTCTTGCTTTTTTCCATGATCCAGCGGATGTTGCCAATTTGACATACAGATTTCTCAAGAGACAGGTCAGGTGGTCTGGTATTCCCATCTCTCTCAGAATTTTCCACAGTTTCTTGTGATCCACACAGTCAAAGGCTTTGGCATAGTCAATAAAGCAGAAATAGATGTTTTTCTGGAACTCTCTTGCTTTTTTCCATGATCCAGCGGATGTTGCCAATTTGATCTCTGGTTCCTCTGCCTTTTCTAAAACCAGCTTGAACATCTGGAAGTTCACGGTTCACGTATTGCTGAAGCCTAGCTTGGAGAATTTTGAGCATTACTTTACTAGCATGTGAGATGAGTGCAATTGTGCGGTAGTTTGAGCATTCTTTGGCATTGCCTTTCTTTGGGATTGAAATGAAAACTGACCTTTTCCAGTCCTGTGGCCACTGCTGAGTTTTCCAAATTTGCTGGCATATTGAGTGCAGCACTCTTACAGCATCATCTTTCAGGATTTGGAATAGCTCAACTGGAATTCCATCACCTCCACTAGCTTTGTTCATAGTGATGCTTTCTAAGGCCCGCTTGACTTCACATTCCAGGATGTCTGGCTCCAGATGAGTGATCACACCATCGTGATTATCCAGGTCATGAAGATCTTTTTTGTACAGTTCTTCTGTGTATTCTTGCCACCTCTTCTTAACATCTTCTGCTTCTGTTAGATTCATACCATTTCTGTCCTTTATCAAGCCCATCTTTCCAGTTGATGAGATATGGCCAATAAAGAAAGTGAGTATCCTAGAGAGAAAGCGCAGTAAGAAGAAAAATCTCTCAGAAGGTAAGAACATGTCATGTTTGAAGGAAAACTAAAAAGTAAGTGTGGCTAGAGCTGAGTGAGCTAGCCACACTTTTTAGTTTTCCTTCAAACATGACATGTTCTTACCCTCTGAGAGATTCACTCAGCTCTAGCCACACTTACTTTTAGTTTTCCTTCAAACATGACATGTTCTTACCCTCTGAGAGATTCACTCAGCTCTAGCCACACTTACTTTTTAGTTTTCCTACAAACATGACATGTTCTTACCCTCTGAGAGATTTTTCTTCTTCCTGGGCTTTCTCTCTAGGATGCTCACCTCCTTTATTGGCCATATCTCATCAACTTACCATCTTCCTGTGCTTCCTCAAATGTCCATTCTCCAGAGAATTTTCCTGGTGGAATTATTTAAAATGGTATCCCTTCCCATCTGCTTCTAACCCACATCCTAGTCCATCATAGAGTTTATCTATGCATGAAATTGTATTGCTTATTTTCAGTTAGAATTTTAGCTCCATGAGGACACAGTTTGTCTTGCTTGTCACTCTGTCCCTAGAAGGTAGAACCATACCTACCATTATGAAATTGCTCAACAATTATTTTGAATGAATAAATTAATCAGTAAATAAATAGATTAGCAATTAAATGATTCTGGTTCATTACTAGAGATGAGAAACAATGTTTTATGACCAGAAGTAGCTTTTCTCATTAATTGGAATCTAACAGAAGTTTAGTATATTTTACATAATGGGCATCAAAAGATTTAACAAAAATAATTTAGACCTGCCTTAAGTAGGGTCTCAATTTGTTAGGCAATCTGTAGGGAAAATAAATAAAATGATAACATTTATGGTCTCTTTAGGAAAGTGGTTTGCTCTCCTTAAATTCTGGTGAAAAAATGGGACTAATTCCCATGAAGTCTCTTAATGTATTGAGATAATTACTTAGGATATCAAAATTGAATCCTCTAAGTGATTTTTTTCAACATTGAATGAAGAAAGAAAAGCCTTTGAGAATAATATCTTATGGTGGAGATCTGCCCAGTGAGGGTGTGTGGGCGAGTTGAGATGGGTTATGCATCATTGAAGATTCCCTTTTTAACTCAGCAGCATCATCCACCCTCAATATGTCATCTCACTCTCTTTTATGTCTCTATGTGTGTGTTTTACTTATCCATAAAATTTTGGACAGTTTTTCTCTTAATCAGTTTCTCACCCTTCCTCTCAATCTTTTTCTCAATTCCTTTCTCTCTCAGTTTCTTTTTTTCTTTCCTTTCCATTCCTCCTTTCTATAATGTTATTTAGGTGCTGTTTCACTACCTGTCCCATTCCATATTCTACTCTACTTCAGTGATTTTGATGACTGAGGCAGTCTCTTATATGAATTTCAAGTTTAGAGACCAGAGCAGCTGTATGCTACAACAATATTAGAAAGTTACTCCAAAGAAGTAAATGCAACATTCTTCCAGGGGGTTTTGTAAAGGAAAGTCCATGTCGGAGTTTTGGCTCAGGGTAGAAAAAGGAGACTTCTCTGATAAACCAAAAAGTGAGGCGATGAAACAGAACGTATGTGGATGAGGAAGGGAATGCCTAATCCAATTAGAAATTAGGTAAGGACATTTTGAACATAACTTCTGAATCAAGAATAAAAACCTGCTTAAATTTAAAACTACAAAATTTGTGACAGGTTATCAGCACATTCTGCTACATTAAAGCACATTTTGGTACTAAAAGAATGGAATTTGCAAGAGAGCAAAAAGATTATATTTAACCTCAAGGAATTAGAGTAATTTGGAGCAGCAAATATTGATAGATATTTAGATGGACAAGAATTTTATAGCAGGTAGCATTCTATAAAGAAGGAAGGCATATTCTATTGACCATTATTCATCAAATATCATTGTCAACAATATGAATAGTAAAATAAAGTAGCTTTAAGACACTATTTGAGTTTGGGCTTTTTTCCCCCTCTTCATCATGCTGGCACACTCCTTCTTTTCAGGGGTTTGGGCTGAATCCATCATGAGAATGGAAATCAATCTTCAAGGGTACCTCAACTCCATAACTTCCAGAGAGAATCTCATAATTCACCCAATGCCACTATATCCTGAACCTATTAAATAGCATGGTATAATGAAAATTGCAGTATAAGTCAGAAGATATGTGTTGGGCCCCTAACTGTGTAGCACTGACTCACATTGTAGTGTTAGATGAGTCACGACTAAAAGGGTTAACACATTTGTACATTCAGCCTATTTACAAAACAGTTTCAACAGTAACTTCATATAAGTGAAATTGTTTTAGTATATCTAAAATATTATTTAAACACAAGG
The DNA here is from genome assembly GCA_006408695.1 of Aepyceros melampus. Lineage (NCBI taxonomy): Eukaryota > Metazoa > Chordata > Mammalia > Artiodactyla > Bovidae > Aepyceros > Aepyceros melampus. Next base: position 57,413 of record SJXQ01000077.1, on the reverse strand, counting down.
TGCTCTGCTGACAGTACTCCTAAACAACCACCATGCCATTAAGAGAAGTTTGATACATTGTTCAAACTCTTTGTATCCAAACAAATATAAGTTCTTCCTTCCATAAAATCAGTATTATATATATGCTTTCTGCTATTAAATAATAAGAAATATTTAACTGAAGTTACTGACCAAAAAAGTTTATTCTTTTTAAAATTCTCTCTAGTAACACATTGCTGGCTGTTTAATTAGCAGTTTTTAGGTATACTTTTAATAGCAAGAGAAAAAATCTTGAATGGAGTTTGTCACACCCACTGTCTGTCTCATTATATGAAAGAACACGCTCTTTGCTTAAGCGGGAGAAACAAACACTCACTTCTTAAATGTAATGAAAACTAAGGGAGATCTGTTCATCTGGAAACCCATGTATCAAGTGAAGAGACCTGCCCACTGGGTGATAGACCATAAAGCCTTTCCCTGGGTGATAGACCATAAAGCATTTCCCACATCCAGCGCTCCCTGGCCTTCCTCTTGACCAGTGGTGGAAGGGGCAGGGGTCTCCTGACTCAGATGCCTGTGTGCTTTCTAGGTTGCTTCAGTCATGTTCCACTCTGCAACTCCATGGACTGTAGCCCGCCAGGCTCCTCTGTCCATGGAAATCTCCAGGCAAGAATACTGGAGTGGATTGCCATTTCTTCCTCCAGGGAGCATGCATTGACAGGCCAGTTCTTTTACACTAGCACAGCTTGAAAAGTCCACCTCACAGATATATCTAGAGGAAAATAAAGGTTTAAACAAGGTTTCAGAGCTCCACCAGATTCCCCTTTCTGCTGGGTATATGATGAAGATTTCTATAAGATATAAAGAAAGATTTTCTTTCAGTCATTTCCTACTTATTTTCAGTCGTTTCCTACACTGGGCCTTAGGAAGCACCACTATGAACATAGCTAGTGGAGGTGATGGAATTCCAGTTGAGCTGTTTCAAATCCTAAAAGATGATGCTGTGAAAGTGCTGCACTCAATATGCCAGCAAATTTGGAAAACTCAGCAGTGGCCAGAGGACTGGAAAAGGTCAGTTTTCATTCCAATCCCAAAGAAAGGCAATGTCAAAGAATGTTTAACATACTGCACAATTGCACTCATCTACACGCTGGTAAATTAATGCTCAAAATTCTCCAAACCAGGCTTCAACAGTACATGAACCGTGAACTTCCAGATCTTCAAGCTGGTTTTAGAAAAGTCAGAGGAACCAGAGATCTAATTGCCAACATCACTGGATCATCAAAAAGCAAGAGAGTTCCAGAAAAACATCTGCTTCTGCTTTATTGACTATGCCAAAGCCTTTGACTGTGTGAACCACAACAAACTGTGGAAAATTCTGAAAGAGATGGGAATACCAGACCACCTGACTTGCCTCTTGAAAAATCTGTATGCAGGTCAGGAAGAAACAGTTAGAACTGGACATGGAACAGACTGGTTCCAAATTGGAAAAACAGTACGTCAAGGCTGTGTATTGTCACCCTGCTTATTTAACTTATATGCAGAGTACCTCATTAGAAATGCTGAGCTGGAGGAAGCACAAGCTGGAATCAAGATTGCCAGGAGAAATATCAATAACCTCAGATATGCAGATAACACCACCCTTGTGGCAGAAAGTCAAGAACTAAAGAGCCTCTAGATGAAAGTGAAAGGGGAGAGTGAAAATGATCTTATTCAGAAAAATAAGATCATGGCATCTGGTCCCATCACTTCATGGGAAATAGATGGGGAAACAGTGAAAACAGTGACAGACTTTATTTTCTTGGGCTCCAAAATCACTGCAGATGGTGAATGCAGCCTTGAAATTAAAAAATGCTTGCTGCTTGGAAGGAAAGTTATGACCAACCTAGACAGCATATTCAAAAGCAGAGACCTTACTTTGCCAACAAAGGTCTGCCTAGTCAAAGGTATGGTTTTTCCAGTGGTCATGTATTGATGTGAGAGTTGGACCATAAAGAAAACTGAGCACTGAAGAATTGATGCTTTTGAACTGTGGTGTTGGAGAAGATTTTTGAGAGTCCCTTGGACTGGAAGGAGATCCAACCAGTCCATCTGAAAGGAAATCAGTCCTGAATATTCATTGAAAGGACTGATGCTGAAGCTGTGAAACTCCGGTGCTTTGGTCACCGATGCGAAGAACTGAGTCATTTGAAAAGACCTTGATATTGGGAGAGATTGAAGGAGGGAGGAGAAGGGGACGACAGAGGATGAGATGGTTAGATGGTATCACCGACTCAATGGACATGAGTTTGAGTAAACTCTGGGAGTTGATGATGGACCAGGAAGGCTGGTGTGCTGCAGTCTATGGAGTTGCAAAGAGTCATACATGACTGAGCAACTGAACTGAACTGATCTGAACTGAACTTTAAAGTCTACATTGCGAAAAAAAAATTAACTATATAGGAAAAACATGAAAAAGGAGCTGAAAGAAGAAGGTGATTTATTTAAAACAGAGGTAGCAGAGAGTTGTATACAATGAAGGAAAAAATATGAAAAACTAAAGACTCTGGATAATAATTATTTTAGTGGGAATTTATATACAGATGAAAATCATAAGCAATAAGCAAACATGACAACTGAAAACAAGAGTTATGGAATGAGGGTACAGATAATAAGCTGACAGCAGTTACAAATAATCAAAAATCATGAGGAAAAGAAAAACTAGTCACAAGAATATAATCCAGGAATAATCTTAGTAGACCTTAGATAATTATGTCAATTGACTATGACTTTGGGGTGCTTTCTTGTGCTTTTGGGGGAGAAAAATGGCTAGAGAATATACTTGGAAAAGCAAGTAAACAAACCAATAAACAAATGAAATGAGACTCTGAATTCAGGGCAAACCTATCTTCAAAACCTAACTGCTACTTACTGTTTGTTTCTTTAAGTAGTAAAATCGCTGCTTAAATCTCCAGTAAAATTACTGCTTAGCTTGTGACATAACTCTCATGGTTATTTTCAGTGTTAAATAAAAAAACTTACACAAAATATCAAAATCCGACGGTGTTCCCAAACTCAGGGACTACTAAAACTAAATCACAACTGACCTGTTGTCTCTCCTAAAATGCATTCTTTAAGTTTTATTAATTTTGGATTCTTTAATTCCTATTAAGTGCCTAGATCACAGAAAATATTTACCAATGAATTTTTTATTAATGAAAAAACTTAGAAATATTTTTATGCATACTAGATACAAACTTGGTTCAAAACGTCAATGATATTTTAGTATTTAACTTTTTAATTTTATAATGGCAAAAAAGGTATTCATACTCCATATTTTCAAATAAAGTTTCAGAATTGTTGAAATACCTTCATTTTTGTTGATGCAAAGGGTAACAACAATGCATTGTTTAAAAATATAGGTTTTGAAAGAGAAGATTAACAAGTGTGTTTTATTTGAAGATGGTAACTTTTTCTTAGTTGATAAATTTTTGCTTATTTTCTCAAAAGTTTCTAAGCAGCATACCCTTTAGCAAAGATAATTTAAATAATGTCAAACACAGTAATAATTTCCCTGCATCTCATAATAATTGTTCTATTCTTTTTTACCTGTAGATATCATAAAACTTTATCTTTATCCTAGCAATGATCTCTTTTCACCCCTTAACATATCTAACAAGGCTGATCATTCTTTATCTTTCAGGCAACTATGAGAAACATACATATATATACATATATATATATATACATAGACACACACACACATACATATGCATACAGCAAGAGACAGATTTAAAAGGAATTAAAATTTCAAAGTTTATTTTCTTGTTGACTTTCTGTTGTCAGTAAAATTGACACACGTTAAAAGAGATGACTTGGAGTCCCACACTAAGATACACACCTCTGAAGTGCTGCCAGGATTATTTGGAACAACTGCTTTTGGCATTGAGCTAAATTTAATGTTTTTCTTTAAACCTCTATCTGTACCACTTTAAGTGACAACATTCACCTGGAGTAGCATCTAGTGAAGTGAAGTGAAGTCGCTCAGTCATGTCCGACTCTTTGTGACTCCATGGACTGTAGCCTACCAGGCTCCTCAGTCCATGGGATTTTCCAGGCAACTTGTATTAAAATCTCCCTTTGAAAATGCATAAGTATAGCCCAAAATGCCAATTCATTTTATTTTATTTTTAATTAATTTTTATTTTTTAGTTTGTTTGGCTTTACAATACNTCATGGGGTCGCAAAGAGTCAGACACGACTGAGCGACTGAACTGAACTGAAATGAACTGAACTGAAAGTGTTAAGCTCTGAACTCGATTGTAAGAACAAAGAGTTTATTGATATTTAAGAAATCATGGTGAATTATTTCAAGGATTGAGAAACTATGCCCTTTTGACCAAATCTACCCACAGACTGTTTTTGTAAAGTGTGTTGGCCCGTTTATTTATGTATTGTCTATGGCCCCTTTTGTGTTGTGATGGCAATGTTGAATAATCAGAACAGGGAATGTATAGCCTGAAAGAATAAAACATGTTTATTATCTTGCTCTTTGCAGTTATTCTGTAGCTTACTGTTTTGCTGATTGGATGAATGCAGTTGTCTTTTTAATTTAAATTTATTTATTCTTAATTGGAGGATAATTGCTTGACAATATTGTGTTGATTTCTGCCATATATCAACATGAATCAGCCATAGGAATAGGTATGTCCTCTCCCTCTTAAAACTTCCTCCCACCTCACAACACATCCTATCCCTCTATGCTGTCACAAAGCACTGGATTTGAGCTGCCTATGTCATACAGCAAATTTCCATTGGCTATCTAATTTTACATATGATAATATATATGTTTTGTTGCTACTCTCTCAATTTGTTCTACCCTCTCTTTCCCCACTGGGTCTACAGTCTGTTCTCTATGTCTGTGTCTCCATTGCTGCCCTGTAGCTAGGTTCATCAGTACTGTCTTCCTAGATTTAATATATATGCATAAATGTATAATATTTGTCTTCTCTCTCTGACTTATTTCACTGTGTGTAATAGGCTCTAGGTTCATCCACCTTATTAGAACTGACTCAAATCTTTCCTTTTTATAACTGAGTAATATTCCATTTTATATATGTACCACAGCTTCTTTATTCTTTCATCTGTCAATGGACAGGTGGGTTGTTTCCATATCCTTTGTTGTTCAGCTGCTAAGTCATGCCCGACTCTTTGTGACCCCATGGACTGCAGCATGCCAGGATTCCCTGTCCCTTACCATCTCCTGGAATTTGCTCAAACTCATGTCCATTGAGTTGGTGATGCCATCCAACCATTTCATCCTCTGTCATCCCCTTTTCCTCCTGCCTTCAATCTTTCTCAATAGAAGGGCCTTTCCAATGAGTTGGCCCTTTGCATCAGGTGGCCAAAGTATTGGAGCTTCAGCATCAGCATCAGTTCTTCCAATGAATATTCAGGTATATTTTCCTTTAGGATTGACTGGTTTGATCTCCTTGCTTTCTAAGTGATTCTCAAGAGTCCTCTCCAAAACCACAGTTCAAAAGCATCCATTCTTTGGCTCTCAGCAGTCCAACTCTCACATTCATACTTGACTGCTGGAAAAACTATAGCTTTGACTATATGGACTTTTGTCAGCAAGGTAATGTCTCTGCTTTTTAATATTCTGTCTAGGTTTGTCAAAGCATTTTTCCCAAGGAGAACACATCTTTTAATTTCATGGCTGCAGTCACCCATCTACAGTGATTTTAGAGCTGAAGAAAATAAACTCTCTCACTGTTTCAATTTATTCCCCATCTATTTGCCCTGAAGTAAGAAAGGCAATGCCAAAGAATGCTCAAACTACCACACAATTGCACTCATCTCAGATGCTAGTAAAGTAATGCTCAAAATTCTCCAAGCCAGACTTCAGCAATACGTGAACCGTGAACGCCCTGATGTTCAAGCTAGTTTTAGAAAAGGCAGAGGAACCAGAGATCAAATTGCCAACATCCGCTGGATCATGGAAAAAGCAAGAGAGTTCCAGAAAAACATATATTTCTGCTTTATTGACTATGCCAAAGCCTTTGACTGTGTGGATCACAACAAACTGTGGAAAATTCTGAAAGAGATGGGAATACCAGACCACCTAACCTGCCTCTTGAGAAATCTGTATGCAAGTTAGGAAGCAACAATTAGAACTGGACATGGAACATTGCTTTATTGACTATGCCAAAGCCTTTGACTGTGTGGATCACAACAAACTGTGGAAAATTCTGAAAGAGATGAGAATACCAGACCACCTGTCCTGACTCTTGAGAAACCTGTATGCAGGTCAGGAAGCAACAGTTAGAACTGGACATGGAACAACAGACTGGTTCCAAATAGGAAAAGGAGTACGTCAAGGCTGTATATTGTCACTCTGCTTACTATTAATAGTAGTCATTTACAAAAGGCTTTAAAGATGAAACCTTTCTAACTTTTCAGTTGCATGGCTCTGTGAAACAGGAAGATGAGTTTTTTCCAAAGTCTTCAAGGTAAGTTAAAAATGAAGCGGTAGTATAATTATTATTTAGAATTTCTTCAAATGGAAATGGGGCCTTCCCTAATAGCTCAGTTGATAAAGAATCTGCCTGGAATACAGGAGACCCCGGTTCAATTCCTGGGTCAGGAAGATTCTCTGGAGAAGGGATAGGCTACCCACTCCAGTATTCTTGGGCTTCCTTTGTGGCTCAACTGGTAAAGAATCCACCTGCAATGTGGGAGACCTGGGTTCAATCCCTGGGTTGCAAAGATCCCCTGGAGAAGGGAAAGGCTATCCACTCCAGTAATCTGGCCTGGAGAATTCCAAGGGGGTCACAAAGAGTCGGACATGACTTGATTCAGCGACTTTCACTTTCACTTTTCAAATGGGATTAGTAATATGATTTTCTTCATTGTTTTATCCCTAAATTTTGCTTTCTTGATTCCAAACATTTAAATTTAATGAAATGCAAGTAAAATATCCCTTTGTTATCTCTTCTTCTCTTGTTTACTCTCTATAGATGGCTATGCATGAATATATAGATATAGATACAGATGACATTGATAAATCAAGGAACTTTTAGTGACTTTTAAATGTTTTCTTATGTATTTGATTATTGTATATTTTATACATATTCTCCTTTCCATTCTTTCTTTTATGTTTTTAAGAGTTTTTTAAAATTTACTTTACTTATTTGTTTGTTTATTTATTATTGTCTGGATCTCCCACTGTGGCACTGGGCTTTCTCTAGTTGGGGAGAGCAGGGGCTACTTCATTGCAGTGCACCAGTTTCTCTAGAGCTCTGGCTCAGTAGCTGTGGTGTGTGGGCTTAGTTGCCCAACAGCAAGTGGGATACTCCCAGGCTAGGGATCCCACTTATGTCCCCTGCATTGGCAGGCGGATTCTTAACCACTCGACCACCAGAAAGCCTCCATTCATTATCCAAACCCCAGTTGACCTTTGCCTTGCATCAGGAATCACTTTTCCAAGAAGCTTTCTTGCTTTCCTGTAGGTTGCTATTTTACCCTAACAGTTACCATGTTTTTATTCAAAATATTTATCTACATAGTAATATCCCCAGCCTGCAACGCCAGCCACAGCCCTCAGCAGTGTCTTGCACAGAGCAGGTGCAGGATAGTTCTTGTGTCTTTCCTGCCGCACAGAAATGAACTGCAGTGACCTCGTGGTAAAATAAGTACGTTCTCAGATGTCAACATCGTAATTAAAATTCCAGTCTTCTGGCTTTAAATTCTCCACTGTGAAGCAATGTCAAGTGTCTTACTTGGAGTATATGATTAGTTACCTAGCAAATATTTACATAATTATGGGTCTGGTTAATGCTCTTTGTGAGAGTAGGAATATTATGAGGTCTCTGATTTACTGTTCTTCATGGAGTTTACATTCTAAATTCAGCCAAGTTCACAATGGTATATTTATTGGACAGGGGAGAATATTATATTTTGAGTATGCTTTCCAAAATTGGATAATGAAAATTAGAGAGGCAACTGCTCAAAACTTACTATGGCTCAGTAAATTTATATTATCAATTTCGAGTAACACCTGTGCTACCCAACTGTCAGAGAATGATAATTTTTATAGTGTAAAGCAGTTTCTCCTTCTAATAATTAGGGACTTGTGTATATTAAATATGGATTTTTAATGTTTTTTTAAGGATTCACCTTTATATTTCATTGCAAATGCATTTTTCCCAATAGAATATTAGTTGATAAATGTCATTTTGGAATTAGATTCTCTAATTCAATTATTATTCTTCTGAGATCTTGGATCTGCAACTTAATCTCTTTAAGCTATTGGCTTCTATTTTTTTTTATTATAGCATAATACTGCTAAGTTCCTTAAACTCCTACTAATTTTATGAGGATTATCAGAAGATAAATATTAATAATAATACACTGATTTAGCTTTATATTTCACAGGCCAGTTTGCCTTCCTTATCTTGTTTAATGGCAATTTTTTTAACTTTCATTTTGAAGAGCTGACTCATTGGAAAAGACCCTGATGCTGGGAGGGATTGGGGGCAGGAGGAGAAGGGGACGACCGAGGATGAGATGGCTGGATGACATCACAGACTCAATGGACGTGAGTCTGAGTGAACTCCGGGAGATGGTGATGGACAGGGAGGCCTGGCATGCTGTGATTCATGGGGTCGCAAAGAGTCGGACACGACTGAGCGACTGAACTGAACTAACTGATGGGATCAGATACCATGATCTTAGTCTTTCGAATGTTCTGTTGTAAATAGTGCTGTGCTTAATATTGGGGTACCTGTGTCTTTTCAATTATGGTTTCCTCAAGGCAGTTGTAGGGTTGTTGCATCATGTGATAGTTTTATTCTTAGTTTTTTAGGGAATCTCCATACTGTTTTTCATTGTGGCTAAATCAACTTGCATTCCCACCAACAATGCAAGAGGGTTCCCTTTTCTTCACACCCTCGCCAGCATTTATTTTATTTTTGACTACTGAATAATCTTATTTTATTCTTTTTTTTTTAATTGGAGGCTAATTACTTTACAATATTGTGGTGGGTTTTGCCACATATTGACATGAATCAGCTATGGGTGTACTTGTGTTCCCAATCCTAATCTCTTATCCCCCTCACTCCCCGTCCCATCCCTCAGGGTCATCCCAGTGTACCAGCCCTGAGCACCCTGTCTCATGCATCAACACTGGACTGGCTCTATTTCACAAAGGATAATATTCAATGCTATTCTCTCAAATCATCCCAACCTCGTTTTCTCCCGCAGAGTCCAAAAGTCTGTTCTTTACATCTGTGTCTTTTTTGCTGTCTCACATATAGGGTCATCATTACCATTTTTCTAAATTCCATATATATGTGTTAATATACGTATTGGTGTTTTTCTTTCTGACTTACTTTGTGTAAAAGTCTCCAGTTTCATCCACCTCATTAGAACGGATTCAAATGCATTCTTTTTAATAGCTGAGTAATATCCCATTATGTATTGTACCACAAATTTCTTATCCATTTGTCTGCTGATGGAATTCTAGGTTGCTTCCATGTCTTGGCTATTGTAAACAGTGCTGCGATGAACATTGGGGTACATGTGTCTCTTTCATTTTTGGTTTCCTTGGTGTGTATGCCCAGCAGTGGGGTTTCTGGGTCGAATGGCAGTTCTATTTCCATTTTTTAAAAGGAATCTCCAAACTGTTTTCCATAGTGGATGTACTAGTTTGCATTCCGACCAACAGTGTAGGAAGATTTCTTTTTCTCCACATCCTCTCTAGCATTTATTGTTTGTAGGTTTTTTGATGATGGCCATTCTGATGCATGTGAGGTTTTACCTCATTATAATTTTGATTTGCATTTTTCTAATAGTGAGGGATGTTGAGCATCTTTTCATATGTTTATTAGCCACCTATATGCCTCATTTGCCGTCAGGAGTATTTCATTTTAGCCATTCCAACAACAGGTATGTAGTGGTATCTTATTGTGGTTCTAATTTGCATTTCCTCTCACCTACAGCCAGACATCCTGGAATGTGAAGTCAAGTGGGCCTTAGAAAGCATAACTACGAACAAAACTAGTGGAGGTGATGGAATTCCAGTGGAGCTGTTTCAAATCCTGAAAGATGATGCTGTGAAAGTGCTGCACTCAATATGCCAGCAAATTTGGAAAACTCAGCAGTGGCCACAGGACTGGAAAAGGTCAGTTTTCATTCCAATCCCAAAGAAAGGCAATGCCAAAGAATGCTCAAACTACCACACAATTGCACTCATCTCACATGCTAGTAAAGTAATGTTCAAAATTTGGAATTCCAGTGGAGCTGTTTCAAATCCTGAAAGATGATGCTGTGAAAGTGCTGCACTCAATATGCCAGCAAATTTGGAAAACTCAGCAGTGGCCACAGGACTGGAAAAGGTCAGTTTTCATTCCAATCCCAAAGAAAGGCAATGCCAAAGAATGCTCAAACTACCACACAATTGCACTCATCTCACATGCTAGTAAAGTAATGTTCAAAATGCTCCAAGCCAGGCTTCAGCAATACATGAACAATGAACTTCCAGATATTCAAGCTGGTTTTAGAAAAGGCAGAGGAACCAGAGAACAAATTGCCAACATCCGCTGGATCATGGAAAAAGCAAGTGAGTTCCAGAAAAACACCTATTTCTGCTTTATTGACTATGCCAAAGGCTTTGACTGTGTGGATCACAATAAACTGTGGAAAATTCTGAAAGAGATGGGAATACCAGACCACATGACCTGTCCCTTGAGAAACCTATATGCAGGTCAGGAAGCAACAGTTGGACATGGAACAACAGACTGGTTCCAAATAGGAAAAGGAGTACGTCAAGCCTGTATATTGTCACCCTGCTTATTTAACTTCTATGCAGAGTACATCATGAGAAATGCTGGACTGGAAGAAGCACAAGCTGGAATCAAGATTGCTGGGAGAAATATCAGTAAACTCAGATATGCAGATGACACCACCCTTTTGGCAGAAAGTAAACAGGAACTGAAAAACCTCTTGATGAAAGTGAGTGGAGAGTGAAAAAGTTGGTTTAAAGCTCAACATTCAGAAAACAAAGATTATGGCATCTGGTCCTATCACATGGGAAATAGATGGGGAAATAGTGTCAGACTTTGTTTGGGCTCCAAAATCACTGCAGATGGTAATTGCAGCCATGAAATTAAAAGAAACTTACTCCTTGGAAGGAAAGTTATGACCAACCTAGATAGCATATTCAAAAGCAGAGATATTACTTTGCCAACAAAGTTCATCTAGTCAAGACTATGGTCTTTCCATAGCCTTGGTCATGTGGTCATGTATGGATGTGAGAGTTGGACTGTGAAGAAAGCTGAGTGCTGAAGAATTCATGCTTTTGAACTGTGATGTTAGAGAACACTCTTGAGAGTCCCTTGGGCTGCAAGGAGATCCAACCAGTCCATCCTAAAGGAGATCAGTCCTGGGTGTTCATTGGAAGGACTGATGCTAAAGCTGAAACTCCAGTACTTTGGCCACCTCATGAGAAGAGTTGATTCATTGGAAAAGGCCCTGATGCTGGAAGGGGTTGGGGGTAGGAGGAAAAGGGGACAACAGAGAGTGAGATGCCTGGATGGCATCACCGACTCAATGGACATGAGTTTGAGTGAACTCCAGGAGTTGGTAATGGACAGGGAGGCCTGGCGTGCTGTGATTCACAGGGTCGTGAGGAGTCGGACACGCAAGAACGACTGAACTGAACTGAATAACTAATTATTTTGAGAATCTATTTAAATAGTTATTTGTCAGTAATATATCTTTCAATGAATAATCTTTTCTAAAGTTTTGTTCATTTTAAAAACTTTATATTTTATAAATGATGTTTTAAAATTTACTGTGCATACAAGTCTTTTATTTTATTTATATTCACTGGTAATTTTTCACAGTTTGTATCTCACCTTTTTCCTCTCTTAAGAGTATATTTTGAAGACAAATGTTTTTTTTTTTTCTTCTTTTTCTCTTTTCCACTTCCCTTTCCCAATTCAAACTAGATTATAGACATTCATTCTTCAGGAAAGAAGTGTTAGGAAGAAAAGCAGAGTTTTAAGATTCAAAAGACATAAACAGGGGATTTGAAAAAATCTTCCCTCTCCTTCAGAATTTCTAAAGTTTCTACAAGCTGAGAGAGCAAAATAGCTCTTTCTCCCCTCCAAACGCATTAAATAACTCCAGGACATTCTTCAGAGCTCAGGTCACAGGTCAGTGTTCTTTGTCACCCCCAGTTCCTCCAGTCTTCCAACTTCAAGACATACTTTTTTGAGAAACTTTATAGTGTTTTCTCCCTCCTCCACATTTTTAGAGACAATTGTCTTTAATGTTGAATTTATTATTATTATTATGTGATTACTATCTCTCTTCTGTTGCTGCTGCTTAGTTGCTTCAGTCGTGTCCGACTCTGTGCAACCCCGTAGACGGCAGCCCACCTGGTTCTCCTGTCCCTGGGATTCTCCAGGCAACAACAGTGGAGTGAGTTGCCATTTCCTTCTCCATCACATGAAAGTGAAAAGTGAAAGTGAAGTGACTCAGTCGTGTTCAACTCTTCGCGACCCCGTGGACTGCAGCCCACCAGGCTCCTCCATCCATGGGATTTTCCAGGCAAGAGTACTGGAGTGGGGTGCCATTGCCTTCTCTCTTCTAATAAGGTATAATTTTCATAAAAGCAAGTATAATACTGATTTTTATTCAATTTATGACCAACGACTAGAACAGTACATAGCATATTATTTCTAATGAAAATATTGATTACCATTGTGTGTGGTTAGATCTGCCTCAAAAATATGGAATCTTGTGTTATGAAATATATATGTAGAACAATACAAGTTAGATGTGCACTAGAAATTATATGTGCAATAGAACCCAAGATTTTTATTGTCCTTGGGGTCACAAAATTTCAGACATGACATGGAGACTAAACATTTTTATTGTTTGTTACTAATTTTTTTGTGTTCTTGGACTCCCTTATCTACTTAATATTGGTTAAGAATGAGTTTTAGAGATGACTCAATATCTCTCCCCTGGTGGCTCAGACAGTAAAGTGTCTGTCTGCAATGAAGGAGACCTTGGTTCAGTCCCTGGGTTGGGAAGATTCCTTGCAGAAGGAAATGGCAGCCCATTCCAGTATTCTTGCCTGGAAAATCCCATGGATGGTGGAGCTTGGTAGACTATTGTCCATGGCGTTACAAAGAGTCAGACACAATTGAGCGACTTCACTTCACTTCAGTTATCTCTAACTTTAAATAGAGTCTCAGCAAATGCTGAGTTGAGTTCAAAGTTCTGACTCCCTCTCCTGGCTGCTCCTGCCATCTCAAAATTTCTTCTCCTTTTCCACCTTCCTAGGGTTAGTATAGAGCTTCCCTTGTGGCTCAGCTGGAAAAGAATCCACCTGCAATGTGGTAGACCTGGTTCCAACCCCTGGGTTGGGAAGATCCCTGGAAAAGGGAAAGGCAACCCACTCCAGTATTCTGGCCTAGAGAATTCCATGGACTATACAAAGAATAGGACACAACTGAGTGACTTTAAAAAGAAAGGAGGAGTTACTACAAGGGGAGTTTCAACCATCTTGGCATCAAGAGGATGGTCCTTTCGATCACATATTTCAATCTGGATACTTGCCAGATGTCGCTGAACATCTGTCAGTCACCAACTCCAGGTTCATTCCATGCCCACAGGTCTACTTTATCTTTTGGGAAGGGAGTCCCTCCTCTATTACACTAGAAAGATTGTGTATCCAATTTTCTGCTAGTTATTGTGTGTATTATAAAAACACTCAAGATCATTGTATCATTCTTAGTGGAGTCTAATACTAAAAAGGGATTTTTAAACATACTTATAAAAACTAAAAGTTTTAGCATATATATATATATAATTAAGATAAGCCACTTAATTGAAAAAATAATTACTTTGATAAAAATTTATAAAATATAGATGGGCATAATATTTTATACAAATGTAAGACAATAAAGACAATGCAACTCATACTTATCTTTGCTTTGGAATATTGTAGGACTTGTAAAATATATAGATTGAAATTTATAAATCAGATATATATATGTTTTTCAATGAATTATTTTGGATAACAATTATGACTATGCTGTATATTTCATACATTATTAATAAGAAAAATCACTAATTCAATGGACATGAACACTAGGAGATAGTGAAGGACAGGGGATACTTGACATGCTACAGTCCATGGGGTTGTTAGGTAGTTAGAATAGGAAAAAGGAGTCCAGAATGGCAGTGGCTTAAAAGACAAGGAAGGAAAAAGCCCATGAAAATAAAACAAAGGAAGGTCCAAGGACCCGAGTGAGGACAAAAACCAGCACTCCTGGCTAGCCAATTTACATAAGGCAGGCCCAGGAGGAGGAGAGAAAAAACATAAAAAGAGGAGCCAAAGGGCCGGGGCTCTCTCTCTCCTTCTCTTTGTGTCTTTTGGTCCTCATACCCTCTTGCCTTGAGGATGCATTTTCATTTATTTTCTAAATAAAACTAAGCTGTAACACTGATCCATCCGAGAGCTATAATGCTGGTCTGTTGCTTCAAATTTTGTTGTGATGAGACAGAACCAACAGAATTACACACTCCCCCCACAGACTTGTGAAGAGTTGGACATAACTTGATGATTGAACAACAACAAGAAAAATAGAATTGTTATAATATGAGTTTATATTGAGGAATTATGATAACAATGAATAAGGTTTAGAAAAATTATATTTCTTATTCAACTTTGGTGGGCATCATATTCATTGAATTCTATATGAATGCTTTCCCAGAGCACAATTCCAGAATATAGTATGAATAGTGCCTTTAGATTTAATATTGCTCAGCAGCCTTGGAGGAAATAAACTGGTATACATCTGTCTTAATATACTAATGTAGCTAATTCTTAAGAGAAGAGTTGTTTCATAAAAATCTCATCTCATCTAGGTGGCTGCTTTAAAAATCAAGGCGAGAACTGATACGGTCAGAGATTATATGGAATAGTAATAACAAGGAAATGAAAATTATAAAGTTTTACAAAAGATCTTAGGTTTCCTGCTTATAAAATGGTCTCCTAAACTAAAAAGAGATAAAAATAAAATATATATTGGCTGTAAGTTTATAAGGATGTACAGATCAATAGCTAATAAAATCAATTTTAGAACACAACCATTTATCATCTTGAGAAGGCATATTCAGAAAAACTCATATAAATATTGGGGAAAATTATATTAAAAGATTTTTCCTCTTAAAATTCCTGCTAGACATGCTCATCCTTTTGTCAAAAAGAGCAATATTAAGTGCAATTAGGAAGACCAAAATTTAATCTCTATAACTAGATACACATGTTTAATTACATTTTATATTATACAGAAGTAATCATGAACAATGTGCATTTTTTTAGACTCATTTTCTTTAATAGGAATAAAAATAATCATACCTGATTCTGTAAAAAACTAGTTTTTACTAGTTTTTAGTTTCTCAAAAACTAACTGAATTCACAGTTGTACTCTAATAAAAATTTTTACCTTCTTTTTTATTTTTTGCTAAATGCAAAAACTGCTTTCTTTTTTCTTTTTAGGATCAAGCCAGTTTCTTGCTGAGTGATATTGATATGTTTTCCTTCTTTATTTTTATTTTTTGCAATATTCAAAATATTCTATGTGAACCCAGGCTAAATCTAAATTTCATCAGAAAAGCACTTGATTGTCTTTATTAAGTGATAAGTACAATTACAATCAAAGAACTCAGATATCATTTGAAGAATATAATAGTTTAATTTTCAGAATATTTAACTCTGATTGTTGGAAGATGACCAAGCATTTTATAATTAGTATCCAAATCTAAAATCACTCTTTATAATGAATTGTGTCATCATTAGTAGTGATGGGCAGCTTCAGTGTTTCATGCTACTATTTAAGCAATTGTTAATTTCTGTTGCTGATAATTAAAAGGAGATGATGATGCTAATGAACGCTTTCAGGTAGGCATGCTTCACTCTGAATGGATAAATGCAGAATACCACACTGATGAGATCCCCCTTATGCTCTAAGGTTTTTGTAAACAATTCTGCAAATTAAAGGGGTTGGTTTAGATAACCTTCATTCTCAAACTGCTCTGTTTTCATTAAATTATTTTTCTTTGAATAGGATCATCATAATAGCATTCATTGAGAACCTTTATATGATAAATAACTAATAATCACTGAGTACTCCTGTGTGCTAGGCTCTATTGAAGCACTAAGGAGTTATCAACTCCTTTAAACTTCAAAAGAATCAAAGAGAGAAATTATTATTCTAATTACATTATACAGATGAAGAAATAGACAAAAAAAGTTAAATAACTTATCCTTAACTCTTAGGCTATACTGCCTCTTAAGCTGAAAATTGCATCTTCAGTATTATAATTAAGTCAATTACAATTAGAAATGACTAGCAATTTTAGGCAATTGGGAAAAGTGTAAATGATGATTTTCTTCTCTGTTCCTCTAGTCTAATTCTTCTACACTCCAGGTACATCATGTTTATCTAAACAGCTGAAACATAAGATCTCAAGACAAAGAATAATACTGAAATCATGAGGAAATGATAAAAAAAAATACTTTAAATTGGGAACAATTGTAGCACTGTTTAATCATAACACTGGAGATAAGGGTTTAATATGTGGTCCTGGAAATATTCCAACCAAATTATTGTGCAGTTAAAAAATTGTATCCCCTTATTCTTATAGATAGGCTTCCCCAGTGACCTAGCAGTAAAGAATCTGCCTGTAATGCAGGCCATGCAGCAGAAGCCACAGGTTCCATCCCTGGGTCAGGAAAATCTCCTGAAGAAAATAACAACCCACTCCAGTATTCTTAGCTGGGAAAGCCC
The DNA here is from genome assembly GCA_006408695.1 of Aepyceros melampus. Classification (NCBI taxonomy): domain Eukaryota; kingdom Metazoa; phylum Chordata; class Mammalia; order Artiodactyla; family Bovidae; genus Aepyceros; species Aepyceros melampus. Next base: position 40,584 of record SJXQ01000077.1, on the reverse strand, counting down.
ATGAACAGAGGAGCCTGGTGAACTACAGTCACAAAGTGTCAGACACAATTTAGTGAATAAACAATAGCAACTATAACAATTATTATAGATAAATATAAATTACAATTAAGCCAAGTTGAGGGCCAGACTTCACGGATTTGCCATGTTAATACTGCCAAATAATTTTCAAACTCTACATCAGAGATTCTCCAATATTTAATGTTATAATTTTTTTAGAATATAATTATATTTCTATAAAAATACATATGCATATTTAGGGATTGAACTCAGGTCTCCCACATTGCAGGTGGATTCTTTACCAGCTGAGCCACCAGGGAAGCCCATTTAGAAGCACATACTTATATAATTTCCAGAAATGACATATATTTATCTGAAGACCATCCACGTCTTCTTGAACCAGAAAATGTGAGTTCCTGCCCCAAATTTTGAACATTATATCTTATCTTTCTTTCTTTATCTCATTAACTTGTGATAGCATTTATTTATATATTTTATTGTTATTCTCCTCAATTCAACATATTGAGAAAATACAGTAATTTGGGATGATTAATTAATGGCATAATAAAGTAAAATAAGAAACCAAGACTTAGACTGAGTTTATCAAAGACTTGTGCAAGGAAAAATTTCACAAAGCAGACTGTTGATACCTAAGCCAGCAACCCTAGGATTCCTTTTATCAGTTCGCTGAGCTATTAATAGTTAACATCTTCTTTGAAGACTTGATAAGTGGGTAAGTCAAGCCATCAGCAATGAATAGCCTGGAAATTTGATCCTGACAAGATGGCATAAGCTAATAGATGACAGATTTAATCATAAATGCTCAGTTTCCCTGGGGGAAACTAAAATCAGGCTGAACTTTGCAGTTCAATCTATTTTCCAGAGTTCTGATAGGATAAGGCTGAGCCTAAAACTTACCAGAACCCACAGTCTTGCTTAACTTCTTACCCTTCCTGGCTCGAATGGTGAAGAATCTGCCTGTAATGCAGAAGACCTGGATTCAGTCCCTGGGACAGGAAGATACCCTGGAGAAAGGAATGACTACTCATTCCAGTATTCTTTCCTAGAGAATTCCATGGACAGAGGAGCTTGATGTGCTACAGTTCATGGGGTCACAGAGTCGGACACGACTGAGTGACTTTCACTTACTTCATACATTTCTGTCTGGAACATACTTCCACGTGATTCAAGAAACCTAACATAAAATAATTCCAATGCTGTTGAACAAATGATATTACTACCTCTACTAATAGATGAATTAAATTGCTACTTACTATCTGTCTTAGAAATTCTTCTAAGCATTTAAAATCAATTAAACTTTCTAAGTTTGAACTATTTATTGTGGCAATAAAATAAAACAATTGCAATAATGATCACTTAATAAGTTCTTACAATATAATCAGTTCAGTTAATCTGCATTTCAGCTGAATTTGGGAGTTATTATTTTTTACACTTAATAGATTAAGAATTTAAAGCACAGCGAGTTTAAGTAACTGTAGAAGACTACACACTGATAATGTTCATAAATTAATGAATTGACCATGTTTGCTTTGGTAGTTATTGGGGAAAATCAAAGGCAAAATAAAAAATCATGCAGTTATTTCAATATTTCTTTACTATTGGTAATTTAGAAACTAAAAATTTAGAGTAAAAAGACATTTTGGAAACCCAACTATGGATTTAAATACAATGAAATTATCTTATAAGTTATTTCATATTTAAACTTACTGTTTAAAAGTGGATTTTTATTAATATTATCATAAAAATCAAAATAATTAGATACTATTTAATAATGTACAGTTATTATACATAAATAAACTGCTTAAAGAAAAAATTTATTCAGTAAACATTATTAAATAGAAAATTAATAATTATAATTTATAGATAATCAGAGCATTCAGCCTAGTGACTAGTAAGAAACAGGTACTGGATAAACAACCATGAAGCAAATCTGACTTTGCACACAGAGCTTAGAATGAAAAAAATCCAACTTGATGAAACCTTCCTATAAAGAACTGTGTTATTAGAAGAAACAATTTCTAGGTTTTAGAATTAAATTTGAATATATATAGTGGGAAAGTTTATAAAAAGAAAAATAATATAAAATAGTACATTAGTTGAATTTATTTTAATTACAAACCAAAGAAAAATATTTCTCTCATATAAAAGTTCAAGAAAAAAGTGATAATATAGAATTGATTGAAAACTATCTGTAATTATTTCATCATAAGTTGTAAAATTATTGCTTAATATATATTGAAAGCATGAATATGTTATATATAAATAAATAGTTTTGTTATATACTTTAAAATTATCTCATATCCATTTGAGTGTAGATTAAATGCATAAATCTCTACTTAAATATATTGCATCAAGTAAAAATTTAAGTACATGTAGATTTCATTGATGACAGTTTAGTTTAATTCTAGTGCTATGGTGAATATTCAACACAGTGTTCATTTCAGTCGCTCAGTCACGTCCGACTCTTTATGACTCCGTGAATCACAGCACGCCAGGCCTCCCTGTCCATCACCAACTCCTGGAGTTCAACCAAACTCATGTCCATCGAGTTGGTAATGCCATCTAGCCGTATCATCCTCTGTCGTCCCCTTCTCCTCCTGCCCCCAATCCCCACCAGCATCAGAGTCTTTTCCAAAGAATCAACTCTTTGCATGAGGTGGCCAAAGTATTGGAGTTTCAGCTTCAGCATCAGTCCTTCCAATGAACACTCAGGACTGATCTCCTTTATTTGGACTGGTTGGATCTCCTTTTGCAGTCCAAGGGACTCTCAAGAGTCTTCTCCAACACCACAGTTCAAAAGCATCAATTCTTCGGCGCTCAGCCTTCTTCACAGTCCAAATCTCACATCCATACAAGACCACTAGAAAAACAATAGCCTTGACTAGACGGACTTTGTAGGCAAAGTAATGTCTCTGCTTTTGAATATGATATCTAGGTTGGTCATAACTTTCCTTCCAAGGAGTAAGCGTCTTTTAATTTCATGGTTGCTATCACATGACATCTGCAGTGATTTTGAAGCCCCCCAAAAATAAAGTCTGACACTGCTTCCACTGTTTCCTCATCTACTTCCCATGAAGTGATGGGACCAGATGCCATAATCTGTTTTCTGAATGTTGAGCTTTAAGTCAACTTTTTCACTCTCCTCTTCCACTTTCATCAAGAGGCTTTTTAGTTCCTCTTCACTTTCTGTCATAAGGGTGGTATCATCTGCACATCTGATGTTATTAATATTTCTCCCAGCAATCTTGACTCCAGCTTGTGCTTCTTCCAGCCCAGTGTTTCTCATGATGTACTCTGCGTAGAAGTTAAATAAGCAGGGTGGCAATACACAGCCTTGACGTATTCCTTTTCCTATTTGGAACCAGTCTGTTGTTCCATGTTCAACTGTTGCTTCCTGACCCGCATATAGGTTTCTCAAGAGGCAGGTCACGTGGCCTGATATTCCCATCTCTTTCAGAATTTCCCACAGTTTATTGTGATCCACACAGTCAAAGGCTTTGGCATAGTCAATAAAGCAGAAATAAATGTTTTTCTGGAACTCTCTTGCTTTTTCCATGATCCAGCAGATGTTGGCAATTTGATCTTTGATTCCTCTGTGTTTTGTAAAGCCAGCTTGAACATCTGGAAGTTCACAGTTCAGATATTGCTGAAGCCTGGCTTGGAAAATTTTCAGTATCTCTTTACTAGCGTGTGAGATGAGTCCAATTGTGTGGTAGTTTGAGCATTCTTTCGCATTGCCTTTCTTTGGGATTTCAATAAAAACTGACCTTTTCCAGTCCTGTGGCCACTGCTGAGTTTCCATATTTGCTGGCATATTGAGTGCAGCACTTTCACAACATCATCTTCCAGGATTTGAAATAGCTCCACTAGAATTCCATCACCTCCACTAGTTTTGTTCCTAGTGATGCTTTCTAAGGCCCACTTGACTTCACATTCCAGGTTGTCTGGGTCGTGAAGTTCTTTTTTGTACAATACTTCTGTGTATTCTTGCCACCTCTTCTTAAATACAAAAAAGCAAAATGGGGATCTGAGGAGGCCTTACAAATAGCTGTGAAAAGAAGAGAAGCCAAAAGCAAAGGAGAAAAGGAAAGATACACCCATTTGAATGCAGAGTTCCAGAGAATAGCAAGGAGAGATAAAGTCTTCCTCAGAGATCAATGCAAAGAAATAGAGGAAAACAACAGAATGGGAAAGACTAAAGATCTCTTCAAGAAAATTAGAGATATCAAGGGAATATTTCATGCAAAGATGGGATTGATAAAGGACAGGAATAGTATGCACCTAACAGAAGCAGAAGATATTAAGAAGAGGTGGCAAGAATATACAGAAGAACATGGTGTTACTCTTAATATTTTCTACAATAATTATACATGTATGTTTGCATTTTGCCTCCTAAAATTTAAGAAATGGGAGAAAAAATATGAGTTTCAAAACAAGTAATTGAAAGTAGTATAAAATTAAAGAAGAAATTTAAATTTTTCCTCAATAAAAAAAAGAAGCAGAATAAAAGAATATTATAAAATTTCATATGATTTTATAACTGTCAGAACTTTAAACCAAAATTATCATCACTGCTCTTTTAAATGTGGTAGAGACAAAGAATTTCTTCAGCAAAATGAAAAGACCAATTTTTACCATCAGATAAGAAGGTCTCTGCAGACAGGGAATATACAAAGTGCTCACCACCACTTTCAGTCATAAAGGAAGCTGAAAAAAAGAAAAAAATGGTTAAGAATCCTATCATAAGTACACCTAAAAGCATCAAGAAATAAGGGAGGAAGAATTTCCTAAAGGATAGTAATAGTTTTGTATTTAAAATGAGAGTACAGTCTTCACTCTATTTTTATGAGACGTGAAGAAATTCTAACATGAAAGGGGACACTCGGCTCTGCAGAAGACAAAAGGACCTGTCTTCAGAGCATTGACTTGACGTTCTCTGGAAAGGTGCAGGGCAGTGAAAATAAGTCAGAAGAGGAAATAAAATAGGTGCTGATAGAATATTATTGAAATAAAAATAACAAATGAATTTAAGATGAACATTCAGCTAATTCAAATAACACAGAAAAAGTTAAGGGATGAAATATTTATATAGCAAGTCAAATGCTGACAAAGGGAACATATGAGGCAAGTGCTTTTTAATGTTCTTAAAACCATATGTTACAAGTAGATAAAAAATGAAGTACATTATTCTGCTTGAAATTACCTCAGCCATTTTGATTTCCATCATTCTGAGTCTTTTCAACACTGAAGTTCTGAAATTGCATGCTCATGACTCAGCATTTTATACTGATTTGGTGTCGTTTGAAGTGTATATAGCCTATCAAACAGACTTTTCCAAATTATAGCAAAATATTTCTATTCTAAACTAAATGTTTAGACATGAAATGTGGCTCATATTTTCTGTTTTCTTATTCTTCAATAAATAATTGATGCTTAACTTTTCACAATGTTTAATTCTGTAAGGAACTTAATAGAGTATATACCATTTTCTAACAAAAAGAAAATTCTGTATTTTCTTACTACAGTCAAGAAGCAGTAATACTAATTTCATAATACTGAATTTTGATACATTTATATTTTAAATAACATGTGTACTTTACAGTTTGTAGTGCTTTTCACAAAGACAATTGTGGAAAGTATATAGTTTTTCATGAATGTTTGGAACTTATAATAAAAAATTTAAAAATTATAAATGGTCTACCTGCTAGATATATCCTTATAAAATTTAATAAGGGAGAAATGCTCTATTTTGGCATATTTTACACTAAATTTGTGGTAGCAATTAAAAATTGTCAAATATGATGTCAATTATACTCTGCCAACAAAGATCCATCTAGTCAAGGCTATGGTTTTTCCTGTGGTCATGTATGGATGTGAGAGTTGGACTGTGAAGAAAACTGAGCACAGAAGAACTGATGCTTTTGAACTGTGGTGCTGGAGAAGACTCTTGGGAGTCCCTGGGACTGCAAGGAGATCCAACCAGTCCATTCTAAAGATCAGCCCTGGGTGTTCTTTGGAAGGACTGATGCTGAAGCTGAACCTCCAGTATTTTGGCCATTTCATGTGATAGATTGACTCATTGGAAAGGACTCTGATGCTGGGAGGGATTGGGTTCAGGAGGAGAAGGGGACGACAGAGGATGAGATGGTTGGACGGCATCACTAACTTGATGGACGTGAGTCTGAGTGAACTCCGGGAGTTGGTAATGGACAGGGAGGCCTGGCGTGCTGCGATTCATGGGGTCACAAAGAGTCAGACGACTGAGTGACTGAATTGAACTGAACTGATACTTCGATAAAAAGCTTCAAATGTGGTGTGCTGCATTGACACAAAATGTGCCATTTTGTATCTAAATGGTCAATAAAAGGCTTTTTTCCATATTATTTGATTCATTTGTTAATGTGCATATTTTTTAATGTTTTACAGAACAAATGTTTATTATGATAGGTTTGATAGTATTAGAACTATTGTTTTATACCTGGACCATATTTCTTTGGACTAATTTTATTATTTGAGTGAACTCCGGGAGTTGGTAATGGACAGGGAGGCCTGGCGTGCTGCGATTCATGGGGTCACAAAGAGTCAGACGACTGAGTGACTGAATTGAACTGAACTGATACTTCGATAAAAAGCTTCAAATGTGGTGTGCTGCATTGACACAAAATGTGCCATTTTGTATCTAAATGGTCAATAAAAGGCTTTTTTCCATATTATTTGATTCATTTGTTAATGTGCATATTTTTTAATGTTTTACAGAACAAATGTTTATTATGATAGGTTTGATAGTATTAGAACTATTGTTTTATACCTGGACCATATTTCTTTGGACTAATTTTATTATAGAAGAATAAATCTCTACATGCTTAAGCAACTACATTTGAAATTTTGTTTTACAGACAAAATTATAAGTACTAATACAGATCTTGTGAAATAAAATCTTGAATTATTTGAAATATAAAGTTATGACAGTACTACCAATATATCTTTGCTTTCAATTTTTAACCATTTTGTTAACATATGTTCTTAACTTTAGGGAAAAAATTTTTTACATCATGTTCTAAACAAAGTAACAAACCTAATATACTGATAAAATAGAGTTTTTCAACTTTCTGTCCTCCATGAAATGTCCCTCACTTAAAATACCACCCTGTTTGTCATTTAGGACTTAACATTTTACTATCTGAATAATTTTCTGAGATAGTAGATACATACCATAGTCTTACATAATTATTTTAATCATTATATGAAGAAGTAAATTTTATTGCATATTATTATGCCAAATTATAAGACACAAATTATATTGCATTTTAGTTTGTTGAAGGTCAATTATTAGTAATTAACGGTGAGAAAATTGCTATGTTACTGGTAGTGTGTACATAGAAGTATTATCTTTAGATTCTGATGATTCTGGGATTGTTTTTAGTATAATATCAATTATTCCCAACAGTGGAAGAGTCTTAACATTTGCATTCTATTTCAATGTTCACCTGGAGAATAAAACAATATGGAAAAGAACCATTGTGGCATGCAAGGTCCTGTCTAATCAGGCCTCCCCCTACATTCTGATTTTTGTTTGTACCACCTCCCCCTTGTATATTCCACTCTAGTCATACTGGTCTTCTTTTAATAACACAAGTTATTTCTCTCTAATGAATCTTTAGAATTGCACTCTACACTGATTTAACTTCTCTCATTTTTATGAGATTTGCCAATTTCATTTTTGAATCTCACTTCAGCCATGACCTCNTCTCTAGACAAGAATATTGGAGTGAGTTGGCATTTCCTTCTCCAGGGCAACTTCCCCACCCAGCAATCAAACTCAAGTCTCCTGTGTCTCTTGCATTGCAGGCAGATTCTTTACCTGCTGAGCCATCCAGGCTGTATTTGCAATTAAACCTTCTAAAAAATACAATAGCTAATAATAACACAGTAGTTATCAGTAATTAAAAGATGAGCACTGTAACAAATTTCTTATGCTAAAGAAATATATATAGACTAGTAAAATAAGACTATATTTTATTCTGTTAAGTCTTTACTTTTCTAAAATTGAGCTATCCTAAAGGATACATTTACTTAAGTCCTAAATTGTCAATTTTTTCTAATTGACTAATAAGTCACAGTATCTACAGGGATAGCTGTTCATCTTATATATTTTTGCCTTTTTCAAGTTTTGAAATGTTTTTATGCTAAAGAAAGTCATTAGTAGATAACTCCTAAAAACTTTTTTAAGAGTATGTTTTATGTGATTAGTTTCTATCTATCTCACTAAGTTTTTAAACTGTAAAATACTTAGAGAATCTAATAGGCTGAGCATAGTCTATTGCTTATTTGAAGGGAAGAGAAATGTCTTGTTTAGGCTGATCAGTGGCAGACTTTAATGAATTAATTGCTTCAAAAGTCCTAGCTAAATTATTTTGCAACAAAATTCAGCTCTGCAAATAGCTGCCTTAAATACATCATGACCTCTAGTTTTTATCTGATAAATTATGTTCCATCCAAAGTTAGTGTCAGCAGATATTTATTGTCCTGGTTACAAATTGGCTGTTATGCAACTGAATTAATTTTGATCAGAGATATTTTCCATTTGTGCTTTCATGCAAGTGAGTGCTTTTTAAAACTTGCTCTTTATCTTAAAGGAAACTGTATTTAGAAGTTACACTTTGAGTTTCTGAACCAAATTGAGACTCTTCAGTAATAAAAAAAAAAAATAGAAACAGAAATGATAACTACTTAAATCATTAATTTTCTTATTTAAAACTTTTAAATAAGAATGTAAGAGAATGTATACCCTAGATTCATTCAAGAATGTAATTCTCCCATCTAAATTTAGTGTAGCCAAGAATTTAGGTATATGCTTCTCATAAGAGTCAGTCATTGACTTAACTTAGCTATTCCACAGGCCAGAAATTTGAAGAATAAAATCTTTTGATAACTTTATTGACACCATTTATGTGGGTAATCTATGAATGTAAATACTATAATAACCAAAATATTCAGTTACTTATATAATAAGGTATAATAATGGCCTAATACAAGGCTATATATCTTAAGAAAATTTATCTTAAGGTTATATATATGAGACTAATAGAAAAATAATTACTGTGGAATTCAAAGTAAAACCTGTGATAGAGCCTGATACTCATAGTGCTATAAGGGAATCTTGTATCTTTGGGTTTGGATTGAATCCATGTTTTGTTATTTTCCAATATAGTGATTTTGAACAACTGCCTCACTTGAAGGACTTTCTATTTATTTAGAGCCTCATCTCTGAGGTTGTTTAAGCATTGAGTGATGTGGTCTGATACAAGCTCTGTATGAAAATATGATCCTTTTCTAGTACCACTCTTCTTTATTTTTTCAAAATGAAGTATGCAAAAACATGGTCCACAAATAGTCTTAAGCAATGGTATGTATGAATAAAAACATGTGCTTTTTCTTTTTCTAAGAAAATATTTTGGAAGGATTCTATCATTAAAAACCTGGTAGGGTTCTACTAGAAATTGGATCTAAAGCCCTAAGTCAATCACCTCTAGCTCTTTGATGCTGTTCTCATCATTTAATTGACATAAGTATGTTTTTTAACTACATAACTAGAGAAAATACAAGATATGCTCATTATTTAAATTAACTGAGTTAATGACCTCTTAGTTCTTTACAAAGTGTGTCAATACAGTAATAATTTAACTGGAATAAAGTTCTTAAATTTGATAGGTATTATATATACTAATTTATTATTATAAAACATACATGATTCTCAGGTAGTTAACAATGTTCTAAGAGCTTAGTAATAGAAGATTCTGAATTATGTTTTGCCACTGAATTTTATTTTATAGAATTTGGAGCAACTGGTCAATAATGAGACTATGAATTGTTTGTAGCAAATATTAGGTGAAGAGAAATACTTATTCTACAATATCCTGTTTTTGATGAAAAAATTCACAGCATAATTTGTAGAACACATGGTTGAAGAGAAACTGAATAAAATTTGTAATACCAAATACAATGAAAATACAGTATAAGATAACCCTAGTACTTTGAATAATAAAATAATGACTTTAGAATTCATGGTTTTTTTGTAATGCATTTGGCATTATAACAAGGTAAAATGATTTTATTTCAATATAAGAGTAAAGATAAACCTAGAAAATAATTGTGTACTAAGTATAATAGAAATCACTCATATGGATGATTTCCAGAAATTGAGAATACTGGCCAAATTTGTAAGAAAAGTGCATATAATTGTTTTAATGACAGTTTACTATGTATATATATATATATTTTTTTTTTTTGTAAAAGAACTTTTCTTTTAATTTATAATTCCCTAATCTAGCACATCTGAATCTCCACAATGACTTAAGGGACTACTGTTTTTATTTTTGAATTTCAAAAGTACACAAACATGGACACACAAACCAACATCAAGTTTATCTTTTGTAGGACAAAAATTTTTTAAGTGTTTTTTTCTGTTTCTATAATTAATTTTCTCTAAAAAAATTGCATAAGACAACATTATTATTTTAAAGTTTAAAGCAATAAAAATAAGCTAAATAAACAAATCAAAATTGTATAAAATTAATCTATATGTAAAATCAATCCTACTTTTTATATACATAGCATTTAGAAATTTTGCTACATATAGTTATAGTATTTATTACATATGAATATGTATCTTTTAAACAAAAATTTTGAATTGTGATATATACAAGTCTCTCCAAAATGTTAGGAAATTAATTTATTTTGATCAAATAATATATGATTCTTGTTGTAAGGATAATTATCTTCTTTATAAAATCAAATATTTTAATATCCCTTTATTGAAAGTCTTCATTAAGGTATCTTACAGTAGTTTTTACTTAGCTTCATATAGACTTTGTGCATTTTTACTTGTTACAAGTTAAATACATACACACGTAAAGAGGAAGCATGAGAAGCTCATCATTTCAAATGAATCAATTTTGAAATTATTTTTAAATATTTTGACATGTTAAGGTGATTGAATTTTTATCTGTTACATGACTTCAAATCTTAAAAAAATTATACATTATATATATATCAATTTTAATATTTGTCTTCCAGTTAAGCACAATCTTCAGGTTGATAACTTTCTTATTCTCTTTTCGAACACTGATAATATATTCTTTTAAATATGTTTTTACATTTATACCTATGTTAAGACTACTGGTGAAGAAGGGCCTCCTTTTCATTATTGTAATTATATTTTATTTACTTTAGTTTTTCACCAGTACGTAGACTGTTGCTTTTCAATTTGATTATTGAATTGAAACATTTATGTATGTGTGTGTGTGTGACAAGTGTGCACATATGCTAACAATGTAAGAAGCATTATTAGCTGTTTTATAACAAAAATGTAAAGAATGTATTCAATCTGCAGATATAGTGCTGAAACCAAAATTAAGCCTGGCTTCTCACCTTAAAAGCTTGGAGTCTCTGTCAGAGTAGAATTGAAGCTGCCAGCAGGACCGGGATATGAAAACTGCTAATTTTTCTTCCTTGAATGTTGTAATTCTATGGTATGCTTTGTATTTCTGTTTGTCTGGCAGTTTTCCCAGCCACTAAATTCACTTCAGTGGTTAGCTAAAGGACAACAGTGGATTTTCAATACAGAAATCTCAGTGGGCTATGTTTAGAATTGGTTTCCTGTATTGAAACACTGGACTGCATCCATTTGATATGGGTATCAAATCAACTTTTTAGAAATGAGTCATTGAAAAGCATATGCAGTTCAATTTGTTGGGCAACATCAGAAATATAAAATTTCAAACTTACTCTACAAATAAATGTTAGAACATAAAAGCACATAGAAGAAACACATCAAATTATTTAACATTCTTTTTTTCATAAGAAATGTTCTTTTTAAATATAAGACTGAAGCTCAGGCAACTGAAAATTTAGCAAAATTTTCCTAAAGATTTCCATAGAACTATATATGTACTGTATATACTTATGTATTACATTATATATATGTATTTGCACATACATAACTTTGGATGTTTAACAACAGAAGGATATTTTATAGATGCTGCATTAATGTTTAGTTACACATATCTGAAAATAATTCTTTTTAGTCTAAGTTCTGACTTTTTATAAGAATAATACTGTTAACATTGCAAAATGTATTTGATTTTATTATATAAGATACATCTTTCCATCTTTTATATTATATATAATTTTAGGTAATGTATCATATAAAGTACATTTCCCTCCACTTTTTCCTGCTAGTTCAAATTTTGTACTTCTAGGCGTTTATAAAATGATGCAAATCAATTTTCTAGTTATTATTAGTCACAAATGAAATAATAAATTGAATTCCTACATGATAATTATGTATTATCTAAAATGTGAATGCAGGCATAGGTGGTGTGTCCTTCTCCTCACTAATTCATAACAGATCAATTTTTGCCTCTGAACCCAGATAGGTCTTTTGGGCTATGTTCTCCAGAAGTCAATATTCAACCATTGAGTGCCATCTGAAATAAGATTTATTTGTCATCTTTATTTTGAAGAGACAGAAGAGAGGAAAATACTTTGTTAGTAGGTTGGTCTAGGACACCACAGTTACATAATTGTGGAGCAAACTGGGCGAGTAGGAAGGGAGAAATCTGGTGGGGCTGGATAATTATATTTATGCCCTGTCTTCTTAATGAATATGCATTTGAAAATGTGATTTTCAAAATTTTAGTTCTATTTTATGAAGGACATTTGAATATTTTGCAAATTCTATTTCATATACTCTCAAATTACTCTCCATCGTTTTCCCTTTTTCTTTTCTCAGCTTGTGTAATACTAAGCCCTGGACAAATAACCCTATGTTTTATCCCAATGAAATATAAAAAATTGTTAAGTCTTGAGCTGCTTTCTTTCCTCATAGAATCGACTGAAAGTTTTATGTTGAGTTTATTTCTCCCAGTTTTTCCTGTGGTCATGTATGGATGTGAGAGTTGGACTGTGAAGAAGGGCTGAGCACCAAAGAATTGATGCTTTTGAACTGTGGTGTTAGAGAAGACTCTTGAGAGTCCCCTGGACTGTAAGGAGATCCAACCAGTCCATTCTGAAGGAGATCAACCCTGGGATTTCTTTGGAAGGAATAATGCTAAAGCTGAAGCTCCAGTACTTTGGCCACCTCATGCGAAGAGTTGACTCTGGAAAAGACTCTGATGCTGGAAGGGATTGGGGGTAGGAGGAGAAGGGGACGACCGAGGACGAGATGGCTGGATGGCATCACTGACTCGATGGACATGAGTCTGAGTGAACTCCGGGAGATGATGATGGACAGGGAGGCCTGGCATGCTGCGATTCATAGGATCGCAAAGAGTCGGACACGACTGAGCGACTGAACTCAACTGAACTGATTGCCACTAGCTACATGGTGCTATCTCATTGCAATAAAAGAGTTGGGCGGGGCAGGGGGTGGTATTAATAGGGAAATAAGACTTCCTATTTCCTGTGAAATTAAAAAAAAAAGGAAAATGGAAATGAGAAATTTCGAAGTCAGTTTGTGTCACAAGGAAATGAAGAGAAAAATGAAAATAAGTGAAATGAGAGAAAATGGTAAGCAGAGTGAAGGTGAAAAGCAACTTAAAAGGAAAAATAAATTAAAAAAAAAACAGAACAAACAAGTAAGAAACAAACACCAGCATGAATTAGTTAGACACATTAATTATAAATATTTAATAGTTGGGAATTTAATTGTCTCCTTAAAGAGACTATGAGCCACTAGTAAACATAGCATAAAGGTGGTGACATTTTGCAATGATGACATTTGAGACAGGTGAAATTTTAGTTAGAAAAGTTTAAATTTGAGTCTGAGTATTCGTAGAGGAAAGATGGGTTTCTTTGGTGGCTCAGACAGTAAAAAATTTGCCTGCAACTGGGGAGACCTGGGTTCGATTCCTCATTGGGAAGATCCACTGGAAGAGGGCATGGCAACCCACTCCAGTATTCTTGCTTGGAGAATTCCATGGACAGAGAAGCCTGGTGGGCTGCAGTGCATGGGGTCACAAAGAGTTGGACTCGACTGAGCTATTAAGCAGAGCAGCAAGCTAATGTTTAACACATCACCAAAATGAAATACAGGTAGGAAATAAAGTTCCATAATAGAGTACTGATACATTTCTGCCTAATAAGTGAATTCATTCAGAAGCAACTTGGTCCATTACACACGTCAGAAGACTGAGGGAAAGAAATGACATTAATTTTATGGATGACCTTAATATTGTTTAATTATAGAGATTACTGTCATTAACTTTATTAAGTATTATCTTTGCTTTGTAGACCATAGGTATACCTATAAATTATGTGTTTTTCCCTTGTCTATTGAGAAGGGAAGGATTTATTGAAAATTGTGGAAAGTCTGTATCTGGGGTGGAGTTCACTCCAGTACTCTTGCCTGGAAAATCCCATGGATGGAGGAGCCTGGTGGGCTGCAGTCCATTGGGTCATGAAGAGTCGGACATGACTGAGCGACTTCACTTTCACTTTTCACTTTCATGCACTGGAAAAGGAAATGGCAACCCACTCCAGTGTTCTTGCCTGGAGAATCCCAGGGACGGGGGAGCCTGGTGGGCTGCGGTCTCTGAGGTCTCACAGAGTCGGACACGACTGAAGTGACTTAGCAGCAGCAGCATAAAGAAAGTATACACAAAAAATAAGGAAAAGGACTGATAAATTATAGACAGGATTATAATGAGGAAACATTATTATGCATGACATTCTCCTTTCTCTCCTCTGACCCTAGAGATGTTTCTGCTGCTCACTGCCATCAGAATTTTTCTTCTTCCCTCAAAAATGAGCTCTGATGAAAAGACATGCAATATAACTTCTCCTGATAAACAAAACAGAAATGGAATACCATCATCTCTCCTCATACAGACGATGAATAAAATTTTATGGGAAAAAACATGTGGAATAAAATATAGCCAGATCATAGGGAAAGAGCTTTTATTCCGGGCGACTCTAAGGATATTCCCTGGTGGCTCATCAGTGCAGGAGCAGCAAGTTTGATCCCTGGGTCTGTAAGATCCCCTGGAGGAGGGTGTGGCAACCTACTGAAGTTTTGTTGCCTGGAGAATCCCATGAACAGAGGAGACTGGTGGGCTACAGTCCATAGGGTTGCAAAGAGTCGGATGACTGTGCAACTGAGCAGGCACACACTCTAACGGAATCCACCAGCTCTGTATTACTGAGTTAACAAGCAAACAGTAGAGGGCGCTAAATCAAACCTGCAACATAAATACAAATGTCACCAATCCACTGATGATGACATTTTTATTTCTTACATCAGACCCTAGAATCAATGATTTAGTCACACTATATGGGTCCTCTAAGCATTAGAGTCAAAATCATAATAAATATAATTTTCTGTTTCTTCTGAGTAACCAAAGTTCATTCATGCTGATCAGAATTCACTCTTGCCTGATGACCAGTAAGATATGACATGGAATAAAAATATTTGCTGCATTTATGTTCAAATAGAAAATATACATAAATCATGCAGAACTCAGTATTAGTATGGGCCTATATATATATACACCTGGGATTTTGAGTGTGTTCCTGAAACTGACCTATTGTGTTTGCTAAACACTAAAATCATAAGCTCAAAATCCAAAAATTAAGAGAGAGAGAGAGAGAGAGAGAGAAACACAGGATGAAACTTGTGATGGTTAATCTTAAATGTGTCAACTTGGCTTGGCCACAGTACCCAGATATTTGGTCAAATATTATTTTAAATGTTATGTGAAGGTATTTTCTGAATGAGGTTAGCATTTAGTTTGATGGGCTTGAGTAAAGCAGATTTCCTACCATTGTGTGGGTGGGACACATCCCACCAGCTGAAGGCCTTAAGAAAAAGACTGGCTTTCCAAGAGAAGAGGGAATTACCAGTTGACTTTAGGACTTGAACGGCAAGTGTAGGCTCTTTTTTGTGTCCCTAGCCTACTGGCCTATCCTGCAGAGTTTGAACTTGCCAGTCTCTGCAACTCCATGAGCCAACTCCCTAATCTATCTTACTCTCTTTCAGTACACACACACACACACACACACACACACACACACACACACCCTATTGGTTCAGTTTCTCTGGAGAAGCTCACTAAATCAGAGGTCAAGTGTTTTCAGAATGGATTCAGATTTTAACAGAAAACATTATTATCTAAAAAGGTAGAAAAGGTAGATAAGTAGCTCTTTTTAAGCTTCAGTTGTCTTATAAGAATTAGATTAATCTCTAGACAACCTAACAATGAGAACATGAAGAAAAACTTTTAATCCAGCAGCCACTGCTTTGTATAGTAGTCACTACTTCCCTATTAGATTTTGAGGTAAAGTATATACAGGTACCAACAGTTTGCAGATCTGAGAAAATTCTTTATTAAACCCTATTATGCTATGTACAAATAGATACTTTGTACAGATGCTTTGTACAGATACTTTGTACTTTGTCTAGATTCCTCAATGAAAAATGCCTTGCTTTTTCTCAAATTAAATATAAGCTATGATTGAGTTAAACAGGAAGGAATTGCATGGTAGGAAAAGCAGTAAGAAACAATTGAATACAAATATAAGTTTTCATGCAGTGGCATTCAATTATCCACACAAGCAATTCTTAAACTCAATCACTTTAAAATCAATAGAAAGGGACAGGAAAAACTTTCAGCAAGTTTACAATTTAGCAATGATGAAATAAGTCCAAGATTTAGATGAAAAGTTGATGATAGCTTGAGATTTTTATCCTCTTGTTGTTGAGAATAGAAAGGAAAATAATTTATGATACTCTATGACAAAAACAAAAGGAACAATAGAAAAAAAAAATAGGACAGATTTCTTGTATGTTGAAGCAGCAGAAGTAAGAGTAAGCAGAAAGTTGGTAAAAATATAATAATAATTAGTCCTTCTTACTTTCAGATCAAAATATTGCTAATGTGCAAAAAAATGGATAGTAAGTAATTTAATGCATTTTTGTTTTGTTTCAATTATAAAGTGTATGAAAACTTTAAAAATACGTTGCTGCTACTGCTGCTGCTAAGTCACTTCAGCCATGTTGGACGCTATGTGACCCCATAGACGGCAGCCCACTAGGCTTCCCTGTCCCTGGGATTCTCCAGGCAAGAACACCTGAGTGGGTTGCCATTTCCTTCTCCAACGCATGAAAGTGAAAAGTGAAAGTGAAGTCGCTCAGTTGTATCAGACTCTTAGTGACACCATGGACTGCAGCCCACCAGGCTCCTCTATCCATGGGATTTTCCAGGCAAAAGTACTGGAGTGGAGACAATTAAGCTTTTATATTATATTTTCTCTAGACATGCATTCAACATTTAACATCAATTATGCCTCTGCTACACGTGTTGCAGCTAGATATCTAACACTATTCTTATCTAAATTTTATATTTATCTAAATGTATATTCAACACATACTTAAATTTAATTCATATTTTTTGTTCAGTCAGTCATTTCCAACTCTTTGCATCCCCATGGACTGCAGCATGCCAGGCTTCTCTGTCCTTCCTCTCTCCTGGAGTTTGCTCAAACTCATGTTCATTGAGTTGATGATGCTATCCAACCATCTCATCCTCTTGTCTCCCTTTCTCCTTCTGCTCACAATCTTTCCCAGCATCAGGGTCTATTCCAATGAGGCGGCTTTTACATCAGGTGGCCAAAGATTTGGATGTTCATCTTTAGCATCAGTCCTTCCAGTGAATATTCAGGGTTGATTTTCTTAGAATTTATATTTAAAATTTAGAAATAATAGGTTTTAATTATGCTTTACTTTTAAACAGCAGTGACTGTTTAAATAACTCTATCAGCAAGTACAAATTCATCATTACAAATCTTGTATATTTGTAAAGTAATGCAAACTCTCTGATTTAAGAATAAATTTGTTTTTTATTTAATGTGGAAAAATAGTCCCACCTTCAAAGGTCAGAGAATTTCCTATTTCTCATAATGTCATCTATCAATAGTCTTTAGATAGATAATTTGTACTATCTATCTAAAGTGAGATACACAAAGTGTGTTTTGAAATTGGTGTAAAAGTAACTCAGTTTTTGCATTGTTGAAATTTGCCACTTGATATCGGAATACATTCTTAAATAAATATTGGTATGTTATACATCATTTTAATGCACATTTCTCACTTTGTGTTTATTTTCTAGGCACTACTTGCTATTATATTTAGTTTAGACTATGAAAATGATGTTAGATAAAAAGCAAATTTGAGCAGTTTTCTTGAGTTCAAAATGGGGTGTAAAGCAGCAGAGACAACTCACTATAATGATTTTATAAATTAATTTTTATTTCTTAGTTTGTTTTGCGTTACAATACTGTATTCATTTTGCTATACATTGACATGAATCAGCCACGAGTGTACATGAACTCCCAATCCGGACCCCCACCTCCCCCTCCCGCCCCACACCTTCTCTCTGGATTATCCCCGTGCATCAGTCCCAAGCATCCTGCATCCTGCATCGAACCTAGACCAGCGATTCGATTCACTTATGATATCATACATGTTACACTGCCACTCTCCCAAATCATCCCACCCGATAATGATTTAAAATTCATTGTTTGAAACCACAATTACGTTTGCATCAACCTAATATTATCTAAAGGGCATCACTTTCCAAACTACTTCTCTATTTGGTTTTTCCTAAAAGTCATTAGAGAACATATCTGTAATTGAAGTATCAGCACTGTTTTCTTTTCTCTTATAGTTGCCCTTACCCTCGTTTTCCATTTGGCAAAGTAAGATACATGCATTTCATTTTGGCCAATTGCCTACTAGGGTGCCAAACAAAGCGATGTTCCTGGTGTCTATGTAGACTCCTTAATCAAGGCATGAAATTATCTACTATAGAGTTTTTGGCTTCCCCTCTATAATATAAATTTTGGTTTAGGAAGCATTTAAGCATAGGAAGCAATCATTTGATCCATGCTATGATATTCAGAATTTGTATATTTTGTAGGATGAAGGCAGATTTATGATAACTACTTTTCAATGACCTTGCTATATTTGTCTCTCTATTGTTGCCAAATAATGCATTTTTCTGAGAGTGAATCTTACAGGAGTAAGAAAACAAAAGGTTTATATAAAATCATGAAGAGAGTAGTCATTTATTTGTTCCCTGTGACAATCATACCAAGAAACTGTGCCTTATCTAGCTATTATCACAAATTAGAGTTAAGAAGAAAATTGCTTAATCTAGGAAACTGTCTTCATATCTTTATTTAAATTAAAAAACAAACATAGGCTCCTTTTCTTACAGATAGCTAATCTGATTTGACTGATTTAAGTGACAATAAGCTTGACTTTCCCAATTTAATTGTGTGATGGGTATTTATACACATTAAATGAGAAAATATACCAATACAGAGTTCTGATAAAAATACAGCATATAACTTGGCATATCAAAGAGTTTTATCAAAAATATATCATTGAAAAATGTATTTTGAAATTAGCAATATTTAAGTATTCACAGTCTTTTCAGAGTACAAGTTGCCCATGTATAAAAGAGTAAAATAAAGTTATAATAAAAGATGACTATATAAAAGGTGAAAAGCAAAGTTATAGGCCTTTAATAAATCACAGAAAGAAATTTTTCTAGAAATGAACAATTTTTCAGATCAAGTAATTTTAATGAAAATGAAAATGTTAGTTGCTCAGTCGTGTCTGACTTTTTATGACTCATGGACAGTAGCCCACTAGGCTCCTCTGTCCATGGGTTTTCCCAGGCAAGACACTGAAGTGGGTTATCATTCTCTTCTCCAGAGGATCTTCCCAACCCAGGGATTGAACTTGGGTCTCCTGCATTGTAGGCAGATTTTTTTACCATCTGAACCACCAGAGATGCCTGATTTTAACAAGTTTACATTCACAAAGGAAAAAAATATACTATTCAGTTTTCCAGTGACAGATAATAATGATGATTTAGTTATGATATCGTAGATATCCACAGTATGAGTTGCCAAAGAGATCACCTCTAATATTTATAATTTTTATTAATTTACAGTGTTCAATAGATATAAAGTATTGAAAAATAAGCATGGCATTTGTTTCAAAGTTTCCATTGTTGTTAAAACCCCTAACAAAGAAATTACAAGGGCAGAAGTATCCTTGATATTTACAATAAAAGCTAATCACTGTGATTATAAAAAATATTGCCCTGATATAGAATTGTGCAATTGGGATTATACAGAGTTGAGTGATCTATTGGGGATGTTATAAGAAGGGAAAATATGATTTTTAAAGAAATATCTGCTACTGTATTAAGACTGACATAAAATTGTCAGAGTATATTTACAGATCACAGTATAAGTCACATAAAAATATAATCAGAATTTTACAATATAGCTGTAAAGGCATTGGCTTTGTGTATTCTCATTTCAGCAATCATGAGTATAAATTAATTTCTTAAAAATATATGATGCAGCAATTTAAGTTCAATTTCGTGAAATAAACCATTTGAATAATTTCATTTTTTATTTTCCCCAAATGCTTATGTTTTCTGCTTCTCCTGTTAATGTGCTGAACAATATATACAATTAATCTTTATTATTACTGATTTTCAATTAAATTTTTATTTAAAAACAGTTTTATAAAGAAATATTACAAAAGCACTATAGATAGTTCCCATATACCTTACACTCAGTTTCTCTGTTTGCATCTGACATTAATATGGTATATTTGTTATGTATAAAGAACTGATATCAATACATTATTAACTAAAATCCATAATTTATTTAAATTTCCTAGTTTTTACCTATAATCCTTTTTCTGCTCCAGCATCTCTACATTATACTTAATTGTCATATCTCTTTAGGGTCTTCTCCAGTGATTGATAGGTGTTTTTGAGGATCTTAACAGTTTTGAGAAGTATAGGTCAGGCATTCTGTAAACTATCCAATATTGGTTTTTGCCTAATGTTGCTTTCATGATTAGACTGGGTTATGTATTTTCAAAAAGAAGACCACAGAGGTAAAATGCTATTTTCACCCTATCATATCAAGGGTACACACCATGAAGCTGATTTCTCACTGTGGATATTGACCTTGGTAGACTGGCCAAGACAATGTGGACCTCGGTTACATTTTCAAACATAAGAAAACAGGAACAAACTGCATGAATATATCTTAAAGAAGCAAAAGAAAAATGTTAGTCACTCAGTCATGTCCAACTCTTTGTGACCCCATGGACCGTAGCCCACCAGGCTCCTCAGTCCATGGAATTCTACAGGCAAGAATATTAGAGTGGGTAGCCATTCTGTTCTCCAGGGTTTCTTCTCAACCCAGGGATCAAAGTTGGGTCTACTGCTTTGCAGGCAGATTCTTTACTGTCTGAGTCACCAGAGAATTCCCTGAATATATCTTAAGTACTCACTAAATAAAAACTAAAGATCAAGATTATTTGAGCCATAATTATGCCGACTAAGGTCCGTCTAGTCAAGGCTATGGTTTTTCCAGTGGTCATGTATGGATGTGAGGGTTGGACTGTGAAGAAGGTTGAGCGCAGAAGAATTGAAGCTTTTGAACTGTGGTGTTGGAGAAGACTCTTGAGAGTCCCTTGGACTGCAAGGAGATCCAACCAGTCCATTCTGAAGGAGATCAGCCCTGGGATTTCTCTGGAAGGAATGATGCTAAAGCTGAAACTCCAGTACTTTGGCCACCTCATGCAAAGAGTTAACTCATTGGAAAAGATTCTGATGCTGGGAGGGATTGGGGGCAGGAGGAGAAGGGGACGACAGAGGATGCAATGGTTGGACGGCATCACTGACTCGATGGACATGAGTCTGAGTGAACTCCAGGAGATGGTGATGGACAGGGAGGCCTGGCGTGCTGCGATTCATGGGGTCGCAGAGAGTCGGACACGACTGAGTGACTGAACTGAACTGATGCTTTAAATGATACATCATTCAAGATTAAATAGTACAATAAAATATTCAAGTAACAAACTAGTAATACAACTTTCCTTACAAATTTGGATTGGAGACAGTTAATTTGATAATTGCCAAATATGAAAAGATACATGATTTTTTTCAAAATTACTTAGGTAATAAATATTACATATACTTGAATATGTATAAATATTACCTTAGAACATTATCATTAGTCAGTTTCTAAGTTACTTTTCATGAAAATAAATTGTTGTACACATGGAAAGGGAATTTATTTCTAGTTTCAGAGCTATCTGTGAGTTAGCTTAGGTACTGCACAAGAGAGGTACTACACAAATTTATAATCACTGCTAAAATATTAAATATTACCAATACTAATGGTATTGGTAATTGCCAATGATAAATTGCAGATGATATTTTATCCAAACAATGGCAATATATTTATTCATATAATTTTCACTGATGCAATGCCACATATGTGTTTATATAATACATCATGCATACTATGTGTTATACACATATGATTTTTATATATGACTTCATTTCTGCCTGGTGCTTAAATATAGGCAGCGTGATCTTTGACAAATTAAATCTTTACACAACTTTAAGTGGGTTTTTATCCTGTGGCAGAGCATATATATGTTGCAGAATTTTCATTAGATAAAACTGTAAAATTGTCCCACTTAAATGTGCTAGAGCAACAATCATAATCCTTTGGGTTATAATAGAGTAAAACCAACCACTAAAATTGCTTGAAACAATTAAGAAATCAAAAATCTGTAGATAGTCAAACCTCGAGTGCCTCCCAGGTAGCCAGACCGCACATCTTCAAACAATACTACAGTGCTGATCACATACCATGTTTTATGGCCATTGTACTATAATAAGAAATAGACTCTCCCAAGGATGTGGCTTTTGCAGATATGGAGATTTTGTCCAAAATTGTTGCTTGAACACAGGCAATGAAGAATTTGAAATTTAATGTTTCAAATATCATATATCCAGATATGAGTTAGTATGTTAAAATTAAAAGATGGCCAAATTTTTTATGTTTCTGATTATTAATTTTATCATTTTTGAGCCATATTTCTTTTTAAGTCACATAGCAAAATTTGAAATATTTTATATCTTAGGAAGTAACTAATTCAGTTATATTCCAGTAATCCTACTCAAAGAAGTCATTAATTGTACAGAAACTTTTTTTTACCTTGACAGAACATGTCTGACTTCAAGTGAAATCTGTGAAATTATATGTAATTTATGTGTAAATTATATGCAATTTATATATTATTATGTAATAATATGTAATTACATGTATAAACATCTGCTCAATAAAGCATAATGATACATACGGAAATATTAAACAATATTTTAAAACTATATATTGCAAAACTTAAGTTGGAAACTGCAGTAACATATTCATCAGACCTTAAAAGAACAGGACATTTGTTTCATTTATCTTTGACTCTCTAGTGGTTAGTGCATGATCTGACTTAAGCAGAAACTCAAAAATCAGTTGTTAAACAACTGTATGCGTGCTAAGTCACTTCAGTCATGTCCGGCTCTTTGCAGCCCCATGGACCATAGCCCACCATGTTTCTCTGTCAGTGGGGTTCTCCAGGAGAGAATACTGGAATGGGTTGCCATTTCCTCCTCCAGGGGATCTTCCCGACTTCTCGTATGTCCTCTGCATTGGCAGCCAGTTTCTTTACCACTAGCACCACCTGGGAACAATTGGATGACTTATACCTATATTATTTAGTTTACTAAATAAAATGTTAGAACTTCCCTGGTGGCTCAGAGGTTGAAGTGTCTGCCTCCAATGCGGGAGACCCGGGTTCGATTCCTGGGTCGGGAAGATCCCCTGGAGAAGGAAACGGCAACCCACTCCAGTATTCTTGCTTGGAGAATCTCATGGACTGAGGAGTCTGGTGGGCTGCAGTCCATGGGGTCACAAAGAGTCGGACACGACTGAGTGACTTTACTTACTTACTTACTTACTTAAATAAAATGTTAAGTGCAAATAGCATATATATATATATATATATGTGTGTGTGTGTGTATATATATGCATCATATTTAACAATTTAAGCAGCTTTTCTGAAAAGATTTTTATATTTGCTAAATATTAAGCATTAATGGTAAAACACTTGTAAATATATAAGCCAGTGTTTCACACTTCAATTCCCTTAAGTGAGCAAACTAGATATAAGTTCTGAATAGATGTAAAGAATAGAATTATAGGACAGAACCAAGCCCAGGGAGAAAAACATAATGTTAAGGCATTAGTAAGAGAATACATTGGGGTCATTTCGAAGTTTCTAAAATGAAAATGTGATGAGAGGAATAGCAGCGAGTATATGTATTCTAGTTTCATATCACATCATAAAGTCATCAATCAAGGCAAGGAGAAGAATCACTGCAAAAAACTACTTCTTTTTAGTAGAATATGCAGCTTTCTTGCTGATTTCAAAGAGTTTCTATTTGTAAATATTGCAGTAAAATTGAGATTTTTATGATTTTTTTGTAGGGATATACAAATTTGAAATTGCAAATGACCTAGAAATATTTTTCAATATTTCTATTTTCACTTTGCAAGTAATTCATAACAGCCTATATATTTTTTTAACACTGTCACAACTTTAAGATATGTAATATATGGCTTGCTTAAAATTTACAATTTGATACATTTGAAACATGAACACATTCTTGGAACAATTGTTAGTGAAAGGAGAATCTGGAGACCCTTCAGTGGGCCTTGGTTCTTGGTAAGAAGGCAAAGAAGAATGTAAGGTATTACGTGTTGCAAGAAAGTTTATTAACAATAAGGAAAGAACAGGTCACAAAGAGTCAGACATGACTAAACCATGGAGCACACACACACAAAGAAAGAACAGAGAAAACACCTCAAGAGAAAGGTAGGCCATGCCAAGGGAGGCACATGGCCCTGGAGGGCTGCGGTACAGATTTTTTAAAGTCAAGGTCATTGCATAATTTAAAGGCAGAGTGATTGACTGAGAGCCTTGATTGACAGCTTCAGGTCATATAAGAAGATGCTCTACCATGCATATCCTTCCCACAATTCAGTCTGTTATATTAGATGTGTGTATTAATGAAATACTAATGAGCAGTTAATGAGTCCAGTGGACATCAAAGGTTATTTTAATACAGGATAGTGTGAGGTGTGCTCATGTGCTGGAGTAGGGAAAGTCCTAGCCAGCTGGCCAGTGAGGGGTTTTTATGCCAGGACCATTTTTGGAGTGCTGGTGGTCATGTTAGGGCAGGGCTGGGGAAATTGCTTAATGGGATTAGGGAGCTATTGGAACCTTAGCTGAAGGGTCCATCTCTCTTTTCTCTCAGCTAATTTCCTATCACAATAAAAGAGTAAGCAGAGCTGTCACCTACTTGAAAGTCCTCATAACTTTCTAAAACTATATTTTCTTTTTGTGTGTATGTGTGTGGTTATTTTCAATCCACAGTTGATTGAATCCATGGATACAGAACCTGTGTATACAGAGAGCCAACTGTATACTCTTGCACTGTCCTTATGTGAAGTCATATATCACTTGAAAATAGATTATGATAACAAATATTCAGGATTTCATGATCTGAAAGCTTACAGAATGCCTGGGTCACAGTGATGAAATCTTGCATATGTCACTTTAGAACAAGTGCCCATTAAACATTTAGCTAGAGTGCCAGTTTGGAATGACACCCTGAAGAGCTTGACTGCTGTGATCCAAGATGCTATTTATAAATTAAAACATAAGATGATATATGATGTTGTTTTACGGTACCTAGCAAAAAAAAGACAAAACTTATATACTGGAAACGATAATTTATCTTGATTAGCTTGTGTAGCTAGCAGGTTTATATGAGTGTATCTAGGACTTGAGGAATTTACTGGGGTCTCTCTCACTGCTTCCATGTTTGGTGAAAACATTCGAGTGACAATTTCAGAAACAACAGCCTGACCAAGACATTAAAACCAAGGCCTCTATTCCCTTAGGAATTGAAACTGGATGACCTCACCATTCATGCATGCAAACTTGGAAGCTGAAATATGCCTGAGTCTGATGCAAATAGAGTTATTAGTGGTAGAAGAAGTTGATGAGACCTCAATTATGATCTCAAGGCAACTGCAGGGTTTGGACAATAATTGTTCCACTAATTCTCTTATCTTAAATCATTTTAGAGTGTAAAAAACCACTACATTGAATACACTTAATGTAGATATGAGCTGACTTCAGTGATTTTACGTGCCAAGTACTTACATTGTCCCAGTCCACAAATTCTTAGTCCATTACTAATTCTAGCTGCACCTGTAGTGAACGGTACCTATGAAACCTAGCAGCAAAGCTCTGACACTACTTTAGATTTTCTGTCATTTTCCCTCCCCAAATGATGGAATATGGGACAATCCAGAAATGTGAGAGATTAAAATACTAAGAAAATATTTGTCTATTGGAGTTTACAAATTAGTAGGTAAATGCCTCCAATTCCTTCCTTTGTAAAGAGAAAATGATGCAGATTTGGGATGATTTTTTCAGAAGGATCACAGCAAGTTCTAAGTTCAGTTTCTCGAGCAGTCCAGATCGCAGCTCATGCTTTGTTAGTGTTTTCTCTTTTACTATCTCACTCCTCCAGCTCCTCAATTCTGGCTTCTTAGAATCAAATTTGGAATAAAATCGATGCACATACTGAGGCTCTACTTTCATGGGAACCCAAACCAAGACCTCATGCCTTTAAGGTGAGCAACATTCTTTTTATAGTATAAGCATTCTATTGAACATTCCCTTCTAGTCCTACTCTGTAATTTGTAATTTCTTACAAATTTACAATAGAATCATTGGATCAAAATAGAATTATTTTAAGGTTCTTGTCATGAAATGACATACTGCTTTTCAAAACATGTATCTATTCACATAGCCACAAGTAGCATATGGCTGCTGCTGTTGCCAAGTCGCTTCAGTCGTGTCTAACTCTGTGTGACCCCATAGACGGCAGCCCACCAGGCTCCCCTGTCCCTGGGATTCTCCAGGCAAGAACACTGGAGTGGGTTGCCATTTCCTTCTCCAATGCATGGAAGTGAAGAGTGAAAGTGAAGTCGCTCAGTCGTGTCCCACCCTCAGCAACCCCCGGATGCAGCCTTCCAGGCTCCTCTGTCCATGGGATTTTCCAGGCAAGAGTACTAGAGTGCGGTGCCGTTGCCTTCTCCGGCAGCATATGGAGTTACTACTCAATTTAAAAATCTTCCCATGCCAATGTTGATAGAGCTAGTATCATTTTGGTCAGACTAAGAAAAAGTTCATATGATAAATGAATAATTTGTTCTGCTTGTATTTCAAATATACTACTTGATTATTCTCAACACTCTTACAAAGTATAGTTTCTATTCGGATTTAATTATTCACAAATAAAGAAAAATTTGATTAAGATATAGTTTCTATAATTCCAATTACCATTTATAAACAATAGAACTCCATACTGTTTTTCATAGTGATTTTATTAATTTACATTCCCACCAACAGTGCACAAGTATTCCCTTTTCTTCACATCCTTACCAACACTGTCAACACATTATTTCATATCTTTCTGATGATAGCTATTCTAACTAGTGTGAAGTAATATCTCATTGTGGTTTTTGATTTTCATTTCCCTGACCAGAATCTTTTTATGTACTTGTTGTCTATCTGTATGTCTTCTTTAGAAAAATCCCTTTTCAGGTCCTCTTCCCATTTTATAGGGCTTCCCTGGTAACTCAGAGGGTAAACTGTCTGCCTACAATGTGGGAGACCCAGGTTTGATCCCTGGATAGGGAAGATCCCCTGGAGAAGGAAATAGCAACCCACTCCAGTACTCGTGCCTGGAAAATCACATGGACTGAGAAGCCTGGTAGGCTACAGTCCATGGGGTTGCAAAGAGTCGGACACGACTGAGCAACCTCACTTTTACTTTCCCGTTTTATAACTGGGTTCCTTTTTTTTATATTGAGCTTTATGAGTTATTTACATATTTTGAAAGTAAAAATTCTTATTCAAAATATTTTTTAAAGTGAGTAAATAATCTATTAAATATGACAATGTATATTCTAATAATATAACTTCTTTTCAATTATTTTTCAAGGTATTCATTACAACTTTTTAATTAAGTAAAATAGTAATAGTACTGTTATACATCTGTGACAGAGGAATGGAAAACTATTAATTTTCTTCTTAAGTCAATAAAATAATCTTGCTCTTTGTTAGAAAAGATAATTTGCCTTTTTTATCCAATTGAGTATGCTGATAACAAATTATTAGTTAATAATGATTAAATATCATTTGTTATTAATGAGGATTTAGATGAAGATGTAGTGTTTAAAACCAGTTCATTTCTTTTCTCGAATTCACACCAATATTGTCTCAAAAGAATCTCAGATTAGTGGATCAACTATTGATGAGTATTTTTAACAGCCCTTTTAAGTAGAAACATCCTGATTAATTTCAATGAACCAAATTGTCATAGACTAGAATAAATAGAAAAAGAAAGGGTAAAATATCAGAGTAGCTGAGATATTTTCCCTTAAATCTTTAGCATTTTATTTAATCCTAGCATCTTAAAATTTTATTTAGCATTTTATTTAACTGAAAAGATATCTGAAATTTTGATGATAGGGATTTGATAAATAGTTTATCAATAACATGCTGCAGATAAAACCACATAAGCATCTGCTCAGGAAATAGATAACTAAATTGAACATGTGTCTTGGAAATGGTTGAGTTAGTTTAAGCCTTAAAGCAAAAGAAGAAAATCAAAGCCATTTCTGCTACCAAATTACATTATCTGGTCTATAAATACTGAAATATTGTTTAATATTTTGAAATGAATATTTCGAAGAAAATGCAGCTATGCCATTTCCAGTCAGTATGCAATTGGGTTGAAAATACTGCCTTCCCTCCAGGAAATAAGATTCTTTTCTCCTGTTATATGCATACTAATTTAATTAACAATGAGAATTACTAACTTGTGAGCAGATTTTTGAAGCTTTAAATATAATTAGCGACTTCGACAGTTTGAAAAGTCTCTTTACCAACCAGAGTTCTGACTAAAAATGAAATCTTAGAGTTATATTATAAGCAAAACACATAGGATACCTGGAAACATATTTAGATTTACTGTTTTAATTTCTACACTGGTAAATGTGCTGTATTTATTTTTGTGTTATTCCATCAATCCTATCATGTATGATGAAAATCCTTGTCATAATTAGAGCTATAGCTTTGACTCAACCTCTTCTTGAAAGTTTTTTTTTTTTAATTAATGTGACTAGAATATAATATGAAGTGATTCTCTACCATTCAGAATATTTGTTGGATTTGCAAAGGATTAGTCTTGAATTAGTCTTGAATGGCAGAAAGTGAAGAAGAGCTAATGAGGGTGAAAGAGAAAAGTGGAAAAGCTGACTTAAAACTCGGCATTCAAAAAAAAGTTGAGACCATGGCATCCAGTCCCATCACTTCACGGCAAGTAGATGGGGAAGAAATGGAAATAGTGACAGACGTTATTTTCTTTGGCTCTAAAATCACTGCGGACAGTGACTGCAGACTTGAAATTAAAAGACATTTGCTCCTTGGAAGAAAAGCTATGGCAAACCTAGACAGTGTATTTAAAAGCACAGACATCACTTTATCAACAAAGGTCCACATAGTCAAAGCTATGGTTTTTCCAATGGTCATTTATGAATGTAAAAATTGGACCATAAAGAAAGCTGAGCGCTGAAGAACTGATGCTTTCTAATTGTGGTGCTAGCAAAGATGCTTGAGAGTCCCTTGGGTTGCAAGGAGATTGAAGGCAAAAGGAGAAGAAAGTGGCAGAGGATGAGATGGTTAGATAGCATCAATGATTCAATGGATATTAATCTGAGCAAACTCCAAGAGATAGTGAAGTACAGGGATGCCTGGTTTACTGCAGTCAATGGGGTCACAAAGAGTCAGACACAACTTGATGACAGAAAAACAACAAGCCTTGAAGCCTTTGATAGGGTTTTTATTGAGAAATATCACTGTTATCTTATAAAAATGAAATCATTTTTCAACTTGACAAACACAACAATTTGAGTTTATCTGTGGCTCTACTTCCTGAGTAGATATTTGCAGGCACACAAATGAGAATGGTTTTTATTTAAGGCTCTGTGATGACAAACTCACTTGGTGTTAAGTATATATTTGTCAACAAGTTCATCTGGAAATGCGATTGAAGACAGTAGAAGGATATGCTTTTGAAGACTTGTCAAATTTGCTGCAGGTAGAAATCAACAGACATCTAGAAACATAAGTTTTGACAGAAATTTTGGTTAATGCCACTTAAAAAAGAATGTGGACTAATTGCAACTTATTACTAAAGAAGGCCTTCCCAGGTGACTCAGTGGTAAAGAATCGGCCTGCCAATGCAGGAGGCTCAAGACTGGCCATTTGATTCCTGGGTCAGGAAGATCCCCTGTAGTTAAAAATGGCAAATTGCAGTATTCTTGCCTGGAAAATGTCATGGCCAGAGGAGCCTGGTGGGCTATGGTCCACGCGGTCTCAAGGAGTCGGACACTACTGAGCACAGATACACACACACACACACACACACACACACACACACAGTAAAGAAGAAACAATAGTAAAACTTACCAAAGTTGACTTTGATGATTTATGTAAAAAAATTGTAAAATACAACTTTAATGCAATGAATTGGGGATAATTCTGTGCCTCTTGATTCAAGAGTTTCTTCTGTGGCAGAGACTGCTTGTTTTCTATTTAATACTAATTCTTTTCATTTCTCAGATGGCTTACTATTAGAGACAGAAATAAACACCCTTCTTCCAAGGCAACAAATTGAGTCCCTTTTACAGTGCGTATCTCGATAAGAGATAACAACAAAATGTGAGCAGCTATTAAACTCTTACTGTTTCCTCTTCACTTTTCTTAATGCTGAAAACACGTACCTGATGTCTGTTGGTCTTGAAGTTCATCTGGAAATGCGATTATCATCATATTATCATCACGAGTTCATGTTAAGGATAGTGAAGATGGAAAACAGGGAAAGCATATAATATTGAGGATATAAATGAGGAAAAATAAGCCTCTAATTTGCTTAAAATCGTGTTTGTTTGCTTTAGGTCTCTATCAGTCAGTCAGTTCAGTCTCTCAGTCGTGTCCCACTCTTTGCAATCCCATGAATCACAGCACGCCAGGCCTCCCTTCCATCACCAACTCCCGGAGTTCACTCAGACTCACGTCCATCGAGTCTGTGATGCCATCCAGCCATCTCATCCTCGGTCGTCCCCTTCTCCTCCTGCCCCCAATCCCTCCCAGCATCAGAGTCTTTTCCAATGAGTTAACTCTTCGCATGAGGTGGACAAAGTATTGGAGTTTCAGCCTCAGCATCAGTCCTTCCAATGAACACCCAGGACTGGTCTCCTTTAGGATGGACTGGTTGGACCTCCATGCAGTCCAAGGGACTCTCAAGAGTCTTCTCCAACACCACAGTTCAAAAGCATCAGCTGAGCTCCAAGGAATCCCAACACAAACATGCTACATGGTAAATAAAGACACAAGATTTTAACACAGGGAGTCTGCATATGAAAATCCAGTTTAACTCTTTATCATTGCACACAACTGTTTGGAGCATAGTGTCCAAATCACCTAGGGTATTGGGATTACAATTGAAATTGGGATGTTATTGGACCATTTCAAGCCAGAGTATAATATAATCTGATTTAGTGTTGATATGGACTCTGGTACTACGCACACGAATATAAAAAAGTTACTGTAAAGAAATGACTTGGGAAATATAGAACAAAGTTACATATAGTTCCACTATATATTAAAATAATTTTAAGTAGATAAATTAAGATTTTTAGCTGGAGTTTCAATATCAAATTCTCAAAAATTAACTGAATATATAGAAAAGTAGAAGGATATAGTATACCTAAAAAGCACTATGTACCAATTCAACATAATTAAGATTTATGTAATTTTCACATAATAGCAAGATATGAATTCTATTCAAGTTCCCATAGACTATAAACCAGGAGACACTGGAACATATCCAGAGACATAAAACAAGATGCATAAATGTCATGGTCTAAAGGTATTGAAATCATATAGAGTCTCTTCTCTTTTCACTGAGGAATTATGTCAGAAATGACATCAAAATATATTTGAAAATAGCTCACATATTTTCAAGTATAATGTGACATTTACAGAGCAATCTTTGAGCCATAAAAGTCTCAATAAAGTTAAAAGACTGAAAAAACATAGAGGGTGGTAAATCCTCTATTTCTAAATAACAATATGTTTCTGGGCAACACATCACAGAATCACATAAATAAAATTATTTTTTTAAAAAATCAATTTTACATGCAACAAAAAGTGATATGTAAAAAAAAATTTTTAAGTGATATGTATGTGCACTTTTCTGAAGAGAAAGAAATAAAACAAATGAAATCCTCAATTTTTATAAACTTCTATCTTAACACAAATAGTTTAAAAAGTTCTTAGTCTTTAGGAGATAGGCAAAAACACTGCTCAATTAAAAGCATAGTGTGCAAAAAATGAATTTCAAATGAGACTGAATTTTAGTCAAACATGTCTTAGGTAAATTCATCGTAGGCAAAGTGACTTGAGGCTGATTATTAAGATGAAAGGCAGTAGTTTTGCTGATTCCAAGTTTCTAGGTAAGCACAACCAGTCAATATTTTTATTCCTAAAAAGGTGATTACTTAAAACAATTATTTCTTTTGATGAATCTCTGTTTAGGAAATGTGCTATCCTAAATTGAAATAAACAGAATGATGATTGAAGAATTCTAAAGCTATGCTACTCTGTGTCTTTGAGCAAATAATTCATAATTTTAATTTCTCCATCCTGCTATTCAAACATTGTTTCTTGGTCAAAGTGATTTGATCAATGTTATGAAAACACCCTAGAACCAAAAGATGAACGCTGAACAAGTGCAAAATACCATTACATTTTTTATTCTGTCATTAATCATCTGTTTCTCTCTATTATTTAATCTAAGAAGGAAAAGTTAACACTCTATGTCCCTTCTATCACTGTAAAAATAAATAAGCATACCAACTGCTTTCAATTGGAGTAATACATTGGCTGTGATGTGTGCTGTGCTTAGTTGCTCAGTCATGTCTTAACTCTTTGTGACCCCGTGGACTGTAGCCCTTAAGGCTCCTCTGTCCATGGATTCACCAGGCAAAAACACTGGAGTGGGTTGCCATGCCATCCTCAAGTTTTATTTCACTTATTAATGTATATTTAGGTTTCCTCCATGTCTTTTCTTAACTTTATAGCTCATTTCTTTTTAGCACAATATAATATTCCATTGTCTGAATTATCACAGTTAGTTTATCCATTTACCTGTTGAAGAATATCTGGTTAACTTCTGTTTTGGCAAATTATTAATAAAGTGCCAATTATTATTAATAAAGTGCCTCGGAGAAAGCAATGGCACCCTACTCCAGTACTCTTGCCTGGCAAATTCCATGGACGGAGGAGCCTGGTGGGCTGCAGTCCATGGGGTCGCTAGAGTCGGGCAAGACTGAGTGACTTCACTTTCACTTTTCACTTTTTAGCACAATATAATATTCCATTGTCTGAATTATCACAGTTAGTTTATCCATTTACCTGTTGAAGAATATCTGGTTAACTTCTGTTTTGGCAAATTATTAATAAAGTGCCAATTATTATTAATAAAGTGCCTCGGAGAAAGCAATGGCACCCTACTCCAGTACTCTTGCCTGGCAAATTCCATGGACGGAGGAGCCTGGTGGGCTGCAGTCCATGGGGTCGCTAGAGTCGGGCAAGACTGAGTGACTTCACTTTCACTTTTCACTTTCATGCATTGGAGAAGGCAATGGCAACCCACTCCAGTGTTCTTGCCTGGAGAATCCCAGGGACAGGGGAGCCTGGCGGGCTGCTGTCTATGGAGTCGCACAGAGTCGGACACGACTGAAGCAACTTAGCAACAGCAGCAATACAGTGCCTATAAACAATAACATCCAAGTTCTTGTGTGGTTATACTTTTAACTAGTTTGGATAAACAGTAAAGCATGCAATTCCTAGAACATATGGTAAAAGCCTGTTTCATATTGTAAGTGATGGAGAAATTTTCTTCCAAAGTGACTGTACCATTTTGCATTCCGACCAGCCATAAATAAGAGTTCCTTTTGCTCTACATTATAGTCAGCATTAGATGCTGTATTTTGGATTTTGGTCATTCTAATAAATATGTAGGAAGATCCCCTGGAAGAGGGCATGGCAACCCATTCCAGTATTCTTACCTGGAGAATCCCCATGGACATAGGAGCCGCAAAGAGTTGGACAGGACTGAGTGACTAAGAACAGTAAATATGCAGTGGTGTCTTGTTTTAATTTGCATTTCCCTGATGACATATGATGTGGAGGATTTTTTTCATATGCTTATTTCTTCTTTGGTGAGATGTTTATTTAAGGGGTCTTTGACGGGGTCTCAAAGAGACCCTGTCAACGACTGAGTGACTGAACTGAACTGAACTGATCCATTGTTAAGTTATTGTTCTTTTTATTGCTGAGTTTTGTTTTATATATATTGGATAATGATCCTTTATTATTTATTCTTTTTGCAAAGATTTTTCTCTCAGTCTGTGACTTATTCTTTTTCACAGAAGACAAGTTTTTAATTTTAATATTCAGCTTATAAATTATTTCTTTCAAGAATCATGTCTTTGATGCTATATCTAAAAAGTTATATCCAAAGTCATCTAAATTTTCTCCTTTTGTCTTCTATAAGTTTTATACTTTTGCAGCAAAAACTTTATTTAATGACTAGTAGATCTGTGATGCATTTCCTTATAATTGCTAATAAAATTACTATAATTTGAGCCTTGAGGATGTATGAAGTGGTGACTGTCTACTTAAATCTTCGGTAATATGAAAAGAAATACCAATTAAAAAGAAAAATAGCCAAAACTGTTTTTCCCATTTTAGTTTACATTCCTATGACAAATGTCACCTGGTCTTCTGATTTTACAGATGTTAAAAAAACACATGTGATTGTCACAACCAGCTCCATATCCTCTTTAACCAGTCATGTTTTGCAAGCTTTCTTTATGTAAAGTCCAGCTCAATGGGGTGATATAAAATTTTTGTGGCAAATTGAGATCTACTCATTTCCCCTACCCATCCCTTTGTAGTTCTGATTCCCTCGATGATGGAGAAAAAATAATCAGGGTACTAACACCAAAGTGGGTGAAAAAAGACCTGAATGATTTTTCACTAGTCCGTCATTTTGGCAAAACTTCTTTAGCAGTGCCTCACTACTTTTATATGTGGAATAATCCTTAAGTATATTCTAAATTTGATGAACAGGAAAAAACATTAGAGAGATCTAGGCTTCAATTCTGACTTCATCGCTCAGAACTAAATGAACACCTGTGATTTAGTTGACTCCTGTGAGCTTCATTTAACCCATTTTCAGAGGAGGATGGCAGTACCTACTTTATAGACCT
This sequence comes from Aepyceros melampus, assembly GCA_006408695.1. NCBI lineage: Eukaryota > Metazoa > Chordata > Mammalia > Artiodactyla > Bovidae > Aepyceros > Aepyceros melampus. Next base: position 5,139 of record SJXQ01000077.1, on the reverse strand, counting down.
GTTAGGAAGAGTGAATGGAATGAATAGAGAGAATTTTTAGCTGTGCGTGACAAATGCTAACCACTTGAAAATGTTTATTTTCACTCATTTTTTACTCCTATTCATTCCAGTTTTAGCTATTTATATTTTACATTTATTCTACTATTTTCCTATGTTTGGCACTTTGTTTCTGTCTTTCTTAACTATCAATGCTTTCTTCTCTGATCAGAGTTTATATTGCTTGGGTTTTACTATGAAATATTTTGTCACAAAATTTCCTTCCTGTTATCCCTGCCTCTTTCCATATCAAAAGACTCCTTGTGATTTCTTAACTGTCCTTTTATTGCTTCAGATTCTTTCACTAAGTATTCAAATGTATCCACTTGACCAATTCATTCATTTTTTTAGTAGATTCAACAAGTAAATGAGTATGTAAAGCTCCTTTTGTGTACAGCACTCTTCTATTAGTCACTGCTGCTGCTACTGCTAAGTTGCTTCAGTCGTGTCTGACTCTGAGCAACCCCATAGACGGCAGCCCACCAGGCTCCTCTGTCCCTGGGATTCTCCAGGCAAGAATACTGGAGTGGGTTGCCATTTCCTTCCCCAGTGCATGCATGCATGCTGCTATTAGCCACTAGTTTCATAGTAAGAATTGAAACAGTCACAGTGGGAAAGACAAAAACAACTTTAAATTGTATAAATATTTCAATACATTTTGGGATTGAACAGAATCTCTTAACTGAGATTAAGACAGAAGTTTGCAAACATTCTTGGCTCACAACACCACTAAGCAAAAAGAAAATAATTTTGTTATTAATAGATTAGGTCCAAAAAATTAGCATTACTAGACTGTTTGGTGTCTGGCAGATGTTGCTATGAATTCAGAAAATTAAACTCTAGAACAGTGCCCCTGTGAGTTTGCTGTGGCACCACAGGGTGCCTCAGCATACAGTAGTTTAAGAATCATGAGATTTAAGAGTTAAGGTAGGATCATCTTTGAGGAAGAACACTCTGGGAAGTTGCTAATGTCAGGAGAGTCCTTGGTTCTGTCTGCTGCTGCTGCTGCTAAGTCGCTTCAGTCGTGTCCTACTCTGTGCCACCCCATAGACGGCAGCCCACCAGGCTCCCCCATCCCTGGGATTCTCCAGGCAAGAACACTGGAGTGGGTTGCCATTTCCTTCTCCAGTGCATGAAAGTAAAAAGTGAAAGGGAAGTCTCTCAGTTGTGCCCGACTCTTAGCAACCCCATGGACTGCAGCCTACCAGGCTCCTCTGTCCATGGGATTTTCCAGGCAAGAGTACTGGAGTGGGTTGCCATTGCCTTCTCCTTGGTTCTGTCTAGCCACAGCAAAGATTTGAAATGGCAGACAATTGTAACAGCTCAGTCACAGCTCAGTTTTATTTGACAAGCAAAGGAGAGTACACCCTCAAGGTGTGAGGGTGAGCCGACCCCAAAGGAGAGGCCTCAATCCATCTTGACCTTCTCCTTTTATATGTTTGTCTTCTCCCCACCTTAAGCCTACCCTATGCAAATTGGGCTAGCCAAGAAGGGGCTGTGTTTGTTTCACCTGAAGCTCTCACTCTGGTCCATGGATTTTCTTTTTTCATTTTTGCAGGATTTTCCTTTCTTTGTCATTTAGGCACTGCCATTTTGGACTCCTTTTTCCTATTCTAACTACCTAACATTTCCTCCTCAAGAGATGGGAGGTTCAATTCTTTGGGAGTAGGGAGTCAAGGTTTCTCTGGCTACTTCCTGCTGAGCTGGGACAACAAGGGGCCTTTGTCCTCCCCCTCTTGCTAGTCTCAAGCCTCAGAGTCCTTAAAGAGGTGTCCATCTAAGGATGAGTGATATTTTCCATGGTCAGATATAGTTTTATATGTCCTTGTTGAACTGGCACTGCATGTTGTAGCTTATTGACCTGGGCAGAGACAAAATGGGTTAGACAATTGATAATACATGAAGTGATCATAAGCAGCATCAATATGGTGATAACAAGGGTTAGTAGGGGCACTAGCCAACCCCAAATCTCCCCTCATCAGGAGAAGTATCCTCCAAAGAGAGATTGTAGCTGCCCTTAGGACTCTCCAGCTCATTCTTTGAGATCCTTTAGGATCTGAATGTTTTTCTTGAAGACTGTGAGACTTCCTTTAACTTAGTTGGAGGTAATTACCCAGAAACAACACATCTCATTCAAGATAGCTCGAATCCCTCCTTGTTCAGGGATCAGGAAATCTAGCTCCTGTCTATTTTGGAGTACAACCCCTGCCAAGCTCTTTAGAACATCCTGAGAAAGCTTTATCCCCAGAAACTTAATTTTGGGGGTGTTCATTAGAATGACACATTTGCAGTCCTGAGTAGATACTTGAGATCTTCCAGGGGCTCATAGGTAAATGGAGTGTCCCCTTCTGTTTTCTTCTATGTAGTGAATCCAAGAGTCATGTCCTGGTACCTTGACTACTGTGGGGGTAGAAATTATTATAGGGTAGGGGTCCTTCCATGTGAGCTGGAGTTGAGTCTTTGGGGACATATCTTTCCAGACTTTAATTAGTACTTGAGTCCCTGGAACATATAGTGGTGGGTCTTTAGAATCTTTGGGTCCTGGTTAACCCTCCTCAAGAATATATCTTGTGGAATTTTCATGGTATAAGACTGGAGGATCTGAGCCTCTGGATCTAGGAAGAGGTCACTGGCATAAACAAAAGGTCTCCCATATAGCATCTCATAAGTACTAAGTCCAACCTGTTCCTTAGGGGCAATGAGGGTGTGGAGGAGAGCTATTGATTAGGTCTCCTTACATCTGAGGGATGCCTCCTGGATTATCTTTTTACTGCAGATTTTAAGAACTGGTTGGCTCTTTCTACTTTTCCTGAAGACTAAGGCCTCCAGGCACAATGGAGATAATAAGTAATGCCCAATGCTTGAGAGACCACTTGGGTGATCTTAGAAGTAAATAATGTCCCATTGTCACTTTGTAATGAGATGAGTGCATGAGTATACACATATCTCTTGGTATATACCTAGTAGTGGAAACACCAATTATTTGTGAGTTCTGCATTACTGCATGCAGATGTACTAAGTTGCTTCAGTGGTGTCCCACTCTTTGCAACCGTATGGACTGTAGCTGACCAGGCTCCTCTGTCCATGGGATTCTCAAGGCAAGAATAATTTAGTGGCCTCTTTTAGGGGATCTTCCCAAATTAGTGATTGAACCTGAGTCTCTTAAATCTCCTGAATTAGCAGGCTGGTTCTTTACAACTAGAGCTACCTGGGAAGCACATAAAGTGTGTATATTTATAAACTACTGCCCTTATATGTANATTCTTTGGGAGTAGGGAGTCAAGGTTTCTCTGGCTACTTCCTGCTGAGCTGGGACAACAAGGGGCCTTTGTCCTCCCCCTCTAGCTAGTCTCAAGCCTCAGAGTCCTTAAAGAGGTGTCCATCTAAGGATGAGTGATATTTTCCATGGTCAGATATAGTTTTATATGTCCTTGTTGAACTGGCACTGCATGTTGTAGCTTATTGACCTGGGCAGAGACAAAATGGGTTAGACAATTGATAATACATGAAGTGATCATAAGCAGCATCAATATGGTGATAACAAGGGTTAGTAGGGGCACTAGCCAACCCCAAATCTCCCCTCATCAGGAGAAGTATCCTCCAAAGAGAGATTGTAGCTGCCCTTAGGACTCTCCAGCTCATTCTTTGAGATCCTTTAGGATCTGAATGTTTTTCTTGAAGACTGTGAGACTTCCTTTAACTTAGTTGGAGGTAATTACCCAGAAACAACACATCTCATTCAAGATAGCTCGAATCCCTCCTTGTTCAGGGATCAGGAAATCTAGCTCCTGTCTATTTTGGAGTACAACCCCTGCCAAGCTCTTTAGAACATCCTAAGAAAGCTTTATCCCCAGAAACTTAATTTTGGGGGTGTTCATTAGAATGACACATTTGCAGTCCTGAGTAAATACTTTAGATCTTCCAGGGGCTCATAGGTATATGGAGTGTCCCCTTCTGTTTTCTTCTATGTAGTGAATCCAAGAGTCATGTCCTGGTACCTTGACTACTGTGGGGGTAGAAATTATTATAGGGTAGGGGTCCTTCCATGTGAGCTGGAGTTGAGTCTTTGGGGACATATCTTTCCAGACTTTAATTAGTACTCGAGTCCCTGGAACATATAGTGGTGGGTCTTTAGAATCTTTGGGTCCTNTAGATCTTCCAGGGGCTCATAGGTATATGGAGTGTCCCCTTCTGTTTTCTTCTATGTAGTGAATCCAAGAGTCATGTCCTGGTACCTTGACTACTGTGGGGGTAGAAATTATTATAGGGTAGGGGTCCTTCCATGTGAGCTGGAGTTGAGTCTTTGGGGACATATCTTTCCAGACTTTAATTAGTACTCGAGTCCCTGGAACATATAGTGGTGGGTCTTTAGAATCTTTGGGTCCTGGTTGACCCTCCTCAAGAATATATCTTGTGGAATTTTCATGGTATAAGACTGGAGGATCTGAGCCTCTGGATCTAGGACGAGGTCACTGGCATAAACAAAAGGTCTCCCATATAGCATCTCATAAGTACTAAGTCCAACCTGTTCCTTAGGGGCAATGAGGGTGTGGAGGAGAGCTATTGATTAGGACTCCTTACATCTGAGGGATGTCTCCTGGATTATCTTTTTACTGCAGATTTTAAGAATTGGTTGGCTCTTTCTACTTTTCCTGAAGACTAAGGCCTCCAGGCACAATGGAGATAATAAGTAATGCCCAATGCTTGAGAGACCACTTGGGTGATCTTAGAAGTAAATAATGTCCCATTGTCACTTTGTAATGAGATGAGTGCATGAGTATACACATATCTCTTGGTATATACCTAGTAGTGGAAACACCAATTATTTGTGAGTTCTGCATTACTGCATGCAGATGTACTAAGTTGCTTCAGTGGTGTCCCACTCTTTGCAACCGTATGGACTGTAGCTTACCAGGCTCCTCTGTCCATGGGATTCTCAAGGCAAGAATAATTTAGTGGCCTCTTTTAGGGGATCTTCCCAACTTAGCGATTGAACCGGAGTCTCTTAAATCTCCTGAATTAGCAGGTTGGTTCTTTACAACTAGAGCTACCTGGGAAGCACATTAAGTGTGTATATTTATAAAATGCTGCCCTTATATGTAC
>SJXQ01000076.1:102992-145730 GCA_006408695.1 Aepyceros melampus | reverse complement strand
GACTGAGCGACTGAACTGGACTGAACTGAACTACACTTCTTGAACTGTCCTAGAGTACTTAGATGTTCTGTGCTTTGTCAGCTTTTTAATTCTGATTTATCCCAGCGTTTTTGTTTGGGAACTCTATTGACGTATCTTCAAGTTCACTGGTTTTTCTTCTGGCCACATCCAATCCACAGATTAGCTCATTAAAAGCATTCTTAATTCTGTATATTTTTTAATTCTGAAAATTTTAATTTATAGCCTTTCCTTTTGATTCTTTCTGAGAGTTTTCATCTCTCTGCTTATGGTTCACACTTGTTCTTATATTTGTTTACTTTCTCCATTTGACCCTTTAACATAGCAATCATGGTTACTTTATATTCCCTCTTTGTTAATTTCAAAACTTATATTCTATCCTGAGTCTTCTCTGGTGTATACATTGCCTTTTCAGAATGTAGTTTTTTTCCTTATCTTTTCACATGCCTTGTTATTATTGGTTGAAAGCCAAATATGATGTATAAGGTCAAGGAACTGAGGTTTTATGTTTAGCCCCCTCAGTTCAGTTCAGTTCAGTTGCTCAGTCATGTCCAACTCTTTGTGACCCCATGAAACACAGCACGCCAGGTCTCCCTGTCCATCATCGACTCCCGGAGCTGACCCAAACCCATGTCCATTGAGTCGTTGATGCCATCCAACCATCTCATCCTCTGTCATCCCCTTCTCCTCTTGCCCTCAATCTTTCCCAGCATCAGGGTCTTTTCAAATGAGTCAGCTCTTCGCATCAGGTGGCCAAAGTATTGGAGTTTCACCTTCAACATCAGGCCTATCAATGAGCACCCAGGACTGATCTCCTTTAAGATAGACTGGTTGGATCTCCTTGCAGTGCAAGGGACTCTCAAGAGTCTTCTCCAACACCGCAGTTCAAAAGCATCAATTCTTCTGCACTCAGCTTTCTTTAGAGTCCAACCCTAACATCCATACATGACCACTGGAAAAACCATAGCCTTGACTAGACGGACCTTTGTTGACAAAGTAATGTCCTGATTTTTAATACACTGTCTAGGTTGGTCATAACTTTCCTTCCAAGGAGTAAGCATCTTTCAATTTCACGACTGTGATCACCATCTGCAATGATTTGGGATCCCAAAAAAATAAAGTCAGCCACTGTTTCCACTGTTTCCCATCCTTTTGCCATGAAGTGATGGGACCAGATGCCATGATCTTTGTTTTCAGAATAGTGAGCTTTAAGTGAATTTTTTCACTCTCCTCTTTCACTTTCATCAAAAGGCTCTTTAGTTCTTCTTCACTTTCTGCCATAAGGGTGGTGTCATCTGCATATCTGAGGTTATTGATATTTCTCCTGGCAATCTTGATTCCAGCTTGTGCTTCCTCCAGCCCAGCATTTCTCATAATGTACTCTGCCTGTAAGTTAAATAAACAGGGTGACAATACACAACCTTGAGGTACTCCTTTTTCCTATTTGGAACCAGTCTGTTATTCCATGTCCAATTCTAACTGTTGCATCCTGACCTGCATACAGGTTTTTCAAGAGGCAGGTCAGGTGGTCTGGTATTCCCATCTGTCTCAGAATTTTCCACAGTTTCTTGTGACCCACATAGTCAAAGGCTTTGGCATAGTCAATAAAGTAGAAATAGATGTTTTTCTGGAACTCTCTAGCTTTTTTGATGATCCATCGGATGTTGGTAATTTGATCTCTGGTTCCTCTGCCTTTTCTAAAACCAGCTTGAACTTCTGGAAGTTCACGGTTCATGTATTGCTGAAGCCTGGCTTGGAGAATTTGGAGCATTGCTTTACTAGTGTAGGAGGGCTGTTTAATGTTGGCTTTAGCTATAGGTGTCAGAGACTTCAAATTACAGTTGACCTTGAGCAATATATGTTTGAACTTCTTAAGACAACTTATACATGAATTTTTTTAATAAATATACATTACAATATTTTACTATCTGTTGTTGATTTAATCCATAGCTGGGAACCACAGTTGTAAAAGGTCAACTATGAAGTTACAGAGGGATTTTCAAACACACAGGAGTGAGCATCCCTACTCTCACATTGCTCAAGGGTCATCTGGACTCTAGTGTCCTTGTTTTTGTCACTCTTGTTTTCTTTGGGCTTTTCTAAGAATTTCTCTACTGTTAAAGAGCTTGTATTTTATAGCCCTCTCAGCTGTAATCCACTATATTTATAATACAGCCCTGTTGTGGTAGTAAAGTGTGGGAAAGACAAGCATTTTATAATCCTATGATTAAAACTCAGGCTTTTAGTTATTCTGTGTCTCTCAGCTGTGACCTTAAATATGTTTCTTAGCTGCTTCCCAGCCTTCCCTTTGGTGAGACAGAAAAGCTAATGGGAGTTAAAATCTATAAAATACTCTTCTCTCAGGAGGAATAAGTTTCTGCTAAGCTCACTTCCTTGGAATAACAGGCTTTTATTACAGAGAAATCATTATGTTTCACACGATTTCTGTCTCCTCTCCCCTTGTGAGATCGACAAGGAGATATTTCTTGACTCTCCACTAGGAGAAACTAGCAGGGCTCCCAGAGGAACAATCCACAAGAGCATGAGATCCCACTCTAAAGACCGTGGCCCACAGAAGTTTCTCATTCTCAAGCTAGGCAATATTCAACCTAAAGAAATTTATCAAAATTACCATTTTAAACATTCCTAACAACTTATGAAACAGATGGGAATACCAGACCACCTAACCTGCCTCTTGAGAAATCTGTATGCAAGCCAAGAAGCAACAATTAGAATTGGACATGGAACAACAGACTGGTTCCAAACAGGAAAAGGAGTACGTCTAGGCTGTATATTGTCACCCTGCTTACCTAACTTATATGCAGAGTACATCATGAGAAACGCTGGACTGGAAGAAACACAAGCTGGAATCAAGATATTGCTGGGGGAAATATCAATAACTTCAGATATGCAGATGACACTACCCTTATGGCAGAAAGTGAAGAGGAACTAAAAAGCTTCTTGATGAAAGTGAAAGAGGAGAGTGAAAAAGTTGGCTTAAAGCTCAACATTCAGAAAATGAAGATCATGGCAACCAGTCCCATCACTCATGGGAAATAGATGGGGAAACAGTGGAAACACTGTAAGACTTTATTTTTTGGGACTCTAAAATCACTGCAGATGATGACTGCAGCCATGAAATTAAAAGACGCTTACTCTTTGGAAGAAAAGTTATGACCACCTAGATAGCATATTCAAAAGCTGAGACATTACTTTGCTGACTAAGGTCCGTCTAGTCAAGGCTATGGTTTTTCCAGTAGTCATGTATGGATGTGAGAGTTGGACTGTGAAGAAGGCTGAGCACCAAAGACTTGATGCTTTTGAACTCTGGTGTTGGAGAAGACTCTTGAGAGTCCCTGGACTGCAAGGAGATCCAACCAGTCCATTCTGAATGAGATCGGCCCTGGGATGTCTTTGGAAGGAATGATGCTGAAGCTGAAACTCCAGTACTTTGGCCACCTCATGCAAAGAGTTGACTCATTGGAAAAGACTTTGATGCTGGGAAGGATTGGGGGCAGGAGAAGAAGGGGACGACCGAGGATGAGATGGTTGGATGGCATCCCTGACTCAATGGATGTGAATCTGAGTGAACTCCATGAGTTGGTGATGGACAGGGAGGCCTGGTATGCTGCGATTGATGGGGTCGCAAACGGTAGGACACGACTGAATAACTGAACTGAACTGAACAACTTATAGTGGCTCCAGCATCTTCTACTCCAGTTAAGCAGACCTCAGCTGTCACTGTTTAGATTTGCCTGTCTCTCCAAACTTCAGGATGATAGTTTGCCCTGTGACATCAATTCTTTGAGGGATCCAAGAAAAGTTGTTGGTTTCAGTTTGTTCAGCTTGTCTCTTATTATAGGGTTTGCAATGATGGCTTCCAAACTCTTTACAAAACAGAGCTGAACCTGGATGGATTGATAACTTTAAAATATGTAAATATTTCTTTAAATAGAAGCTTATTAGTCATATTCTCCCTTAATGAAAATCAGGTAAGTTCTGAGTATTAAAAAAAAAAGGCAGAAAGAATAATCTCTGTTATTTTTATAAATCTGTGGGATCATGTCTACTTAGTTCAGTTCAATTCAGTTCAGTTCCTTTCAGTCGCTCAGTCATGTCCGACTCTTTGCAATCCATGAATCCCAGCACACCAGGCCTCCCTGTTCATCACCATCTCCCGGAGTTCACTCAGACTCATGTCTATCGAGTCAGTGATGTCATCCAATCATCTCATCCTCTGTCGTCCCTTTCTCCTCCGGCCCCTAATCCCTCCCAGCATCAGAGTCTTTTTTCTAATGAGTCAACTCTTCACATGAGGTAGGGAAAGTACTGGAGTTTCAGCTTTAGCATCATTCCTTCCAAATAAACCCCAGGGCTGATCTCCTTCAGAATGGACTGGTTGATCTCCTTGCAGTCCAAGGGACTCTCAAGAGTCTTCTCCAACACCACTGTTCAAAAGCATCAATTCTTTGGCACTCAGCTTTCTTCACAGTCCAACTCTCACATCCAAACATGACCACTGAAAAACCATAGCTTTGACTAGACAGATCTTTGTTGTCAAAGTGATGTCTCTGTTTTTGAATATGCTATCTAGGTTGGTTTTAACTTTTCTTCCAAGGAGTAAGCGTCTTTTAATTTCATGGCTGCAGTCACCGTCTGCAGTGATTTTGGAGTCCCAAAAAATAAAGTCTTACACTGTTTCCACTGTTTTTCCATCTATTTCCCATGACGTGATGGGACCAGAAGCCATGATCTTCAATTTCTGAATGTTGAGCTTTAAGCCAACTTTTTCACACTCTCCACTTTCACTTTCATCAACAGGCTTTTGAATTCCTCTTCACTTTCTGCCGCAAAGGTAGTGTCGTTTGCATATGTGAGGTTATTGATATTTCTTCCAGCACTCTTGATTCCAGCTTGTGTTTCTTCCAGCCCAGTGTTTCTCATGATGTACTCTGCATATAAGTTAAATAAGCAGGGTGACAATACACAGCCTTGACATACTCCTTTTCTTATTTGGAACCAGTATCTTGTTCCATGTCCAGTTCTAACTGTTGCTTCCTGACCTGCATATAGATTTCTCAAGAGGCAGGTCAGGTGGTCTGGTATTCCCATCTCTCTGAGAACTTTCCACAGTTTATTGTGATCCACACAGTCAAAGGGTTTGGCATAGTCAATAAAGCAGAAATAGATGTTTTTCTGGAACTCTCTTGCTTTTTCCATGATCCAGCGGATATTGTCTATTTGATCTCTGGTTCCTCTGCCTTTTCTAAAATCAGCTTGAACATCTGGAAGTTCACGGTTCACATATTGCTGAAGCCTGGCTTGGAGAATTTTGCCCATTACTTTACTACCATGTGAGATGAGTGCAATTGTGCGGTAGTTTGAGCATTCTTTGGCATTGCCTTTCTTTGGAATTGGGATGAAAACTGACCTTTTCCAGTCCTGTGGCCACTGCTGAGTTTTCCAGATTTGCTGGCAAATTGAGTGCAGCACTTTCACAGCATCATCTTTCAGGATTTGAAACAGCTCAANGCGGTAGTTTGAGCATTCTTTGACATTGCCTTTCTTTGTGACTGGAATGAAAACTGACCTTTTCCAGTCCTGTGGCCACTGCTGAGTTTTCCAAATTTGCTTGCATATTGAGTGCAGCACTTTCACAGCATCACCTTTTAGGATTTGAAAGAGCTCAACTGGAATTCCATCACCTCCACTAGCTTTATTCATAGTGATGCTTTCTAAGGCCCACTTGACTTCACATTCCAGGGTGTCTGGCTCTAGGTGAGTGATCACACCATCGTGATTATCTTGGTCATGAACATATTTTTTGTATAGTTCTTCTGTGTATTCTTGCCAGCTCTTCTTAATATCTTCTGCTTCTGTTAGATCCATACCATTTCTGTCCTTTATTGAGCCCATCTTTGCATGAAATGTTCTACTTTAGCTAAGCAAAATTCAAGAGAAATTCAGTCCAGTATAGGTATCATTTGCTCCTATTCTGTGATGTCATCTCACTTCCTTTAAATGTCTGAACCTGATGCTAATGAGATCTGTAATAGATGTATGCAATTCCTTCCTTTCAATAAAATACTTGACATCCTGTAAAAATGAACTTCACAAAATGTAATTGTGACTTTCAAAATTTGTTGATTTAATCCAACATCTCTTTGTTCTGCATTCTTTGACCAAATGGTACAGTATTTTAAATCTAATCTCTGCAATTATGTTCTGAGTATGTAGCCTAGGACCACTGGCATAATCACATGAGATATTTGGTTGCTAGACATGTGTATCAGAATCTCTGGAAGTAGGTCCAGGAATCCATATTTTAAAAAATTCTGTATAATGTTTATGAATACTACAATTGCTCTATACCAGTGGTTCTCAAAGTGTGGTTCTGAACCAACTTGTTTCCAAAAGTCTTTCATGTGATTCTGATATATACTAAAGTTTCAGAACCATTGTTTGCAGTATGCAAATAATTAAAAATAATAATGAAAATCAGCTTTGCTTCTACAAAGGTAACTCTCATTTCCCAAAGAATCTTGAAGCTGTAATGGATCTTGTTTACTATGTTTGAGAAACCATTTTCAACAATCAGAGTGGTAATTCAATAAATTTGAGGTCAATAATCAGCAATAGGTTCAATATGTTGCTGAACTGCTTTTCGGGCTTTCATCAGAATTACTATTTATATAAGATGATATCTCTGTTTTGTGTTTTACATATTATGGTATTATTTATCTTCAATATACAGGAATATAAATTATTAGACAACACAGGAAAACAAATGTTTCCCAAATACATTATGCACAAATATCCTTTGAAGGCGAAAATCCAGATCAAAATATTTACTTTTTCATTTTTGATTATTTTAAAGTGTAAAGTTCAATATATTTCAGTTTTCAAAATTTTCAGGAAAATATTATACATTAAAAAATTTTGTATTCCCTGTATCTCACTTTGCTTTTATTGCACCATATATTACTATCTATAAACCTGTAAAAGAGCAAAGTAATTTTTAGCTATTATAAAATATTTAAGTTCTTAGCTATTTAATGTCAGTTCTATATAAATAAAGTACTTAATGACATCATAGATGAATTCAAATGAGCTCTAAAAAAATATGTGATGTGTTTATTTTCAATAATTTTGTTAAATCCATTTCAAGTTTTTTATGAATGAATGAGGAAAGTATTTAATTGAGGTAGTTTAACACTACATCATTCTGGAGGAGATCGATTCTGGGATTTCTTTGGAAGGAATGATCCTGAAGTTGAAGCTCCAGTACTTTGGCCACCTCATGCGAAGAGTTGACTCATTGGAAAAGACTCTGATGCTGGGAGGGATTGGAGGCAGGAGGACAAGGGGATGACCGAGGATGAGATGGCTGGATGGTGTCACTGACTCCATGGGCGTGGGTCTGGGTGAACTCCGGGAGTTGGTGATGGACAGGGAGGCCTGGCGTGCTGTGCTTCATGGGGTCGCAAAGAGTCAGACACGACTGAGCGACTGACTGAACTGAACTGAACTGAACTGAACACTATATCAAACATGAGGAAACAGAAAGTACAACTATAGTGCTCTCATTTCGAGTTAATGTGAGTCTGATATATACAATGTTATTCTATAAATTCATCAATTGTTTTTGTGAAGCAGTCTTTCCTGGCCTAGGTTCAAAGAAGATGGCTGGATGGTGTCACTGACTCCATGGGCGTGGGTCTGGGTGAACTCCGGGAGTTGGTGATGGACAGGGAGGCCTGGCGTGCTGTGCTTCATGGGGTCGCAAAGAGTCAGACACGACTGAGCGACTGACTGAACTGAACTGAACTGAACTGAACACTATATCAAACATGAGGAAACAGAAAGTACAACTATAGTGCTCTCATTTCGAGTTAATGTGAGTCTGATATATACAACGTTATTCTATAAATTCATCAATTGTTTTTGTGAAGCAGTCTTTCCTGGCCTAGGTTCAAAGACTTTACAGAGACCATTATAAAATTGTAACTATCACATTGGGTAATTTTTTGAGATAACACTACACCCGAATTACATTCTGTATTCACCCAGTAACAATCCACATGTTTAAACAAAAATCTGGATATATTGTGAGCTCATGTCTTTAAAATTACCATTTCAGTATGTTTTACATGTCAAGCATGTTGGAGGAAAAACTCAAAACTATGAAATTTCCCATTAAAACTTAATTAAACAACAATAACTACATTTTAAATCTTAACCTATAAGTTGACATACAGTTAATGTCCAGTGATATCTATCTACTTTCTGATATAATTGAAACTGCTGAAATAAATTCAAAATACAAAATATTAACAGTAGAAGAACATAAGGAAAAAATGAGCTATTTAAATAGACTAAAAACAATACAGATTTTTCTTTTAATTTTGAAATATGTCAACATTTTAGGGTGAAATTTATGTATCTATCAAATAAAGTGAATATGTAGTCTTTCTAATTTTAATTTCTTCATTATCATATACTTTTTATATTGCAGTATATAAATATTTCTTCAGGGCACCTTACAATATGAACAAAGACAGATAAAAATTCCTATTATACATAATAACATTACACCCATCATTACATAAATATTCTGACTTACATAAATATTTTTGACTTATATAAATATTCCAGAGCCAAAATTCCAATCTAATTCAAAGGCAAGAGATCTATATTCCAGAACCATATAATAAATTTCTAGACTTTAGTTTTATGTAATTAAATCTTGTGGAATTTTTTAAATAATATTTTAAATGTTGACATTGATGTATATTTTATGTTTCAAAGCATATGCAACATCTATCTGTTGATCATTTGGTAGAGGAAGAAGGAGTTGATATTTTTCACACTGGTCTTAAATTAAAAAAAAATAATCTCAAACTTTTGTACTTGAGAACTTTGGTATTAAAGAGATAGTAAAAAAGTATCATCGCTTCAATATTCTTTCCTCTTTTCCTCCTACTACTATCATACTAGGAGAATCCATGTAAGGATGAGATGACCTCTACTAAAGAAGCAAAATCAAGAACACACAACGTTGAACCATTTACACAAATCTCCTGAATATTACCACATGCCTAGGAACACCTAGGAAACTTAACAGAAATCACACAAACACACACATACAGACTCATCAGTTCAGTTCAGTCAGTCGTGTCCGACTCTTTGTGATGCCATGAATCGCAGCACACCAGGACTCCCTGTCCATCATCAACTCCCGGAGTTCACTCAGACTCATGTTCATCGAGTCCGTGATGCCATCAAGCCATCTCATCCTCTGTCATCCCCTTCTCCTCCTGCTCCCAATCCTTCCCAGCATCAGAGTCTTTTCCAATGAGTCAACTATTCGCATAAGGTGGCCAAAGTACTGGAGTTTCAGCTTTAGAATCATTCCTTCCAAAGAAATCCCAGGGTTGATCTCCTTCAGAATGGACTGGTTGGATCTCCTTGCAGTCCAAGGGACTCTCAAGAGTCTTCTCCAACACCACAGTTCAAAAGCATCAAGTCTTCAGCACTCAGCCTTCTTCACAGTCCAACTCTCACATACATACATGACCACAAGAAAAATCATAGTCTTGACTAGACGGACCTTAGTCAGCAAAGTAATGTCTCTGCTTTTGAATATGCTATCTAGGTTGGTCATAACTTTTCTTCCAAGGAATAAGCGTCATTTCATTTCATGGCTGCAGTCACCACCTGAGGTGATTTTGGAACCTCAAAAAATACAGTCTGACACTGTTTCCAATGTTTCCCCATCTATTACCCATGAAATGATGGGACCAGATGCCATGATCTTCATTTTCTGAATGTTGAGCTTTAAGGCAACTTCTTCGCTTTCCTCTTTCACATTCATCAAGATGATTTTTAGTTCCTCTTCACTTTCTGCCATAAGGGTGGTGTCATCTGCATATCNGTGCAGGAGGGCCTAGAGGAGCTATCCCATGTTGAAGGTCAAGAAGGGCAGTGGTGTGGAGATATCCCTCATCCAAGGTAAGGAGCAGTGGCTGCACTTTGCTGGAGCAGTGGCTGCGCTTTGCTGGAGCAGCCATGAAGAGATATCCCACAACCAAGGTAAGAGAAATCCAAGTAAGATGGTAGGTGTTGCAAGAGGGCATCAGAGGGCAGACACACTGAAACCATAATCACAGAAAACTAGTCAATCTAATCACACTAGGACCACAGCCTTTTCTAACTCAATGAAACTAAGTCATGCTTGTGGGGCAACCCAAGACAGGTGGGTCATGGTGGAGAGGTCTGACAGAACGTGGTCCACCAGAGAAGAGAATGGGAAACCACTTCAGTATTCTTGCCTTGAGAAACCCATGAACAGTATGAAAAGGCAAAAAGATAGGATATTGAAAGAGGAACTCCCCAGGTCTGTAGGTGCCCAATATGCTACTGTAGATCAGTGGAGAAATATCTCCAGAAAGAATGAAGGGATGGAGCCAAAGCAAAAACAATACACAGCTGTGGATGGGACTGGTGATAGAAGCAAGGTTTGATGCTGTAAAGAGCAATATTCCATAGGAACCTGGAATGTCAGGTCCATGAATCAAGGCAAATTGGAGGTGGTCAAACAAGAGATGGCAAAAGTGAATGTTGACATTCTAGGAATCAGCGAACTAAAACGGACTGGAATGGGTGAATTTAATTCAGATGACCATTATATCTACTACTGTGGTCAGGAATCACTCAGAAGAATACATAGACGAGCTGTACAAAAAAGATCTTTATGACCCAGATAATCATGATGGTGTGTTCACTCACCTAGAGCCAGACATCCTGGAATGTGAAGTCAAGTGGGCCTTAGGAAGAATCACTACGAATAAAGCTACTGGAGGTGATGAATTCCAGTTGAGCTATTTCAAATACTAAAAGGTGATGCTTTGAAAGTGCTGCACTCAATATGCCAGCAAATTTGGAACATTCAGTAGTGGCCACAGAACTAGAAATTGTCAGCTTTCATTCCAATCGCTAATACAGACGAGCTGTACAAAAAAAGATCTTTATGACCCAGATAATCATGATGGTGTGTTCACTCACCTAGAGCCAGACATCCTGGAATGTGAAGTCAAGTGGGCCTTAGGAAGAATCACTACGAATAAAGCTACTGGAGGTGATGAATTCCAGTTGAGCTATTTCAAATACTAAAAGGTGATGCTTTGAAAGTGCTGCACTCAATATGCCAGCAAATTTGGAACATTCAGTAGTGGCCACAGAACTAGAAATTGTCAGCTTTCATTCCAATCGCTAAGAAAGGCAATGCCAAAGAATGAGCAAACTACAACACAATTACTCTCATCTCACATGCTAGCAAAGTAATGCTCAAAATTCTCTAAGCCAGGCATCAATAATATGTGAACTGTCAAAGTCCAGATGTTCAAGCTGGTATTAGAAAAGACAGAGGTCAAATTGCCAACATCCACTGGAACATCGAAAAAGCAACAGATTTCCAGAAAATATCTATTTCTGTTTTATTGACGATGCTAAAGTTTTTGACTATGTGGGTCAGAATAAACTGTGGAAAATTCTGAAAGAGATGGGAATACCAGACCACCTGACCTGCCTCTTGAGAAACCTGTATGCAGGTCAAGAAGTAACAATCAGAAATGGACATGGAACAACAGACCGGTTCCAAACTGGGAAAAGAATATACCAAGGTTTCATATTGTCACCCTGCTTATTTAACTTATATGCAGATTTAACATTTATGCAGAGTACATCATGAGAAACGCTGGGCTGGAGGAAGCACAAGCTGGAATCAAGATTGCTGGGAGAAATATCAAAAATCTCAGATAGGCAGATGAACAACCCTTATGGCAGAAAGTGAAGAACTAAAGAGCCTCTTGGTGAAAGGGAAGAGAAGAGTGAAAAAGTTCACTTAAAGCTCAACATTCTGAAAACAAAGAACATGGCATCTGGTCTATTCACGTCATGGAAAATAGATGGGAAACGGTGGAAACAGTGGCTGAATTTATTTTGGGGGGCTTCTAAATCATTGCAGACAGTGACTGCAGCCATGAAATGAAAAGATGCTTACTCCTTGGAAGAAAACTTATGACCAACCTAGTTCAATTCAGTTGAGTCGCTCAGTCGGGTCCGACTCTTTGTGATGCCATGAATCGCAGCACGGGAGGCCTCCCTGTCCATCACCATCTCCCGGAGTTCACTCAGACTCACGTCCATCAAGTCAGTGATGCCATCCAGCCATCTCATCCTTTGTCGTCCCCTTCTCCTCCTGCCCCCAGTGCCTCCCAGCATCCGAGTCTTTTCCAATGAGTCAACACTTCGCATGAAGTGGCCAACGTATTGGAGTTTCAGCTTCAGCATCATTTATTCCAAAGAAATCCCAGGGCTGATCTCCTTCAGAATGGACTGGTTGGATCTCCTTGCAGTCCAAGGGACTCTCAAGAGTCTTCTCCAACACCACAGTTCAAAAGCATCAATTCTTCAGCACTCAGCTTTCTTCACTGTCCAACTCTCACATCCATACAGGACCACAGGAAAAAACCTAGCCTTGACTAAACGGATCTTTGTCGGGAATGTAATGTCTCTGCTTTTGAATATGCTATCTAGGTTGGTCCTAACTTTTCCTCCAAGGAGTAAGCGCCTTTTAATTTCATGGCTGCAGTCACCATCTGCAGTGATTTTGGAGCCCAGAAAAATAAAGTCTGACACTGTTTCCACTGTTTCCCCATCTATTTCCCATGAAGTGATGGGACCAGAAGCCATGATCTTCGTTTTCTGAATATTGAGCTTTAAGCCAACTTTTTCACTCTCCTCTTTCACTTTCAACAAGAAGCTTTTTAGTTCCTCTTCACTTTTTGCCATAAGGGTGGTGTCATCCACATATCTGAGGTTATTGATATTTCTCCTGAAATCTTGATTCCAGCTTGTGCTTCTTCCAGCCCACCGTTTCTCATGATGTACTCGGCATATAAGTTAAATAAGCAGGGTGACAATATACAGCCTTGATGTACTCCTTTTTCTATTTGGAACCCATCTGTTGTTCCATGCCCAGTTCTAACTGTTGCTTCCTGACCTGCATATAGGTTTCTCAAGAGGCAGATCAGGTAATCTGGTGTCATTACTTTCAGAATTTTCCACAGTTTATTGTGATCCACAGTCAAACACTTCAGCACAGTCAATAAAGCAGAAATAGATGTTTTTCTGGAACTCTCTTGCTTTATCCATCATCCAGCGGATGTTGGGCAATTTGATCTATGGTTCCTCTGCCTTTTCTAAAACCAGCTTGAACATCTGGAAATTCATGGTTCACGTATTGCTGAAGCCTGGCTTGGAGAATTTTGAGCATTACTTTACTAGTGTTTGAGACGAGTCCAATTGTGTGGTAGTTTGACCATTCTTTGACGTTGCCTTTCTTTGGGATTGAAATGAAAACTGACCTTTTCCAGTCCTGTGGCCACTTCTGAGTTTTCCAATTTTGCTGCCATATTGAATGCAGCACTTTCACAGCATCATCTTTCAGGATTTGAAATATTTCAACTGGAATTCCATCACCTCCACTAGATTTGTTGATAGTGATGCTTTCTAAGGCCAACTTGACTTCACATTCCAGGATGTCTGGCTCTAGGTGAGTCATCACACCATCGTAATTATCTGGGTTGTGAAGATATTCTTTGTACAGTTCTTCTGTGTATTCCTGCCACATCTTTTTAATATCTCCTGCTTCTGTTAGGTCAATACCATTTCTTTCATTTATCAAGCCCAACTTGCATGATATGTTCCCTTGGTATCTCTAATTTTCTTGAAGAGATCTCTAGTCTTTCCCATTCTGTTGTTTTCCTCTATTTCTGTGCACTGATCACTGAGGAAGGCTTTCTTATCTCTTCTTGCTATTGTTTGGAACTCTGCATTCAGATGCTTATATCTTTCCTTTCTCCTTTGCTTTTCAGTTCTTTTCTTTTCACAGCTATTTGTAAGGCCTCCCCAGACAGCCATTTTGCTTTTTCTGGATTTCTTTTCCAGTGGGATGTTATTGATCCCTCTCTCCTGTACTGTGTCACAAATCTCAGTCTATATTTCATCAGGCACTCTATCAGATATAGGCCTTTAAATCTATTTCTTGCTTCCATTGTATAATCATAAGGGATTTGCTTTACGTCATACCTGACTTCTAGTGGTTTTCCCTACTTTCTTCAAATTAAGTCTGAATTTGGTAATAAGGAGTTCATGATCTGAACCACAGTCAGCTCCTGGTCTTGTTTTTGTTGACTATATAGAGCTTCTCCATCTTTGGCTGCAAAGAATGTAATCAATCTGATTTCAGTGTTGATCATCTGGTGATGTCCATGTGTAGAGTCTTCTCTTGTGTTGTTGGAAGAGGGTGTTTGTTATGACCAGTGCATTTTCTTGGCAAAACTCTATTAGTCTTTGCCCTGCTTCATTCCGCATTCCAAGGCCAAATTTGCCTGTTACTCCAGGTGTTTCTTGACTTCCTACTTTTGCATTACAGTCCCCTATAATGAAAAATACATCTTTTGGGGGTGTTAATTCTAAAAGGTCTCAATTTAATCACACTGAGACCACAGCCTTGTCTAACTCAATGAAACTAAGCCATGTACCTGGGCCACCCAAGACACGTGGTCATGGTGGAGAGGTCTGACAGAATGTGGTCCACTGGAGAAGGGAATAGCAAACCACTTCAGTATTCTTGCCTTGAGAACCCCATGAACAGTATGAAAAGGCAAAAATGATAGGATACTGAAAGAGGAACTCCCCAGGTCAGTAGGTGCCCAATATGCTACTGGAGATCAGTGGAGAAATAACTCCAGAAAGAATGAAGGGATGGAGCCAAAGCAAAAACAATACCCAGTTATGGATGTGAGTGGTGACAGAAGCAAGATCCGATGCTGTAAAGAGCAGTATTGCATAGGAACCTGGAATGTCAGGTCCATGTATAAGGCAAATTGGAAGTTGTCAGACAAGAAATGTAAGAGTGAACGTCGACATTCTAGGAATCAGCGAACTAAAATGGACTGGAATGGGTGAATTTAACTCAGATGACCATTATATCTACTACTGCGGGCAGGAATCCCTCAGAAGAAATGGAGTAGCCTTCATGATCAACAAGAGTCTGAAATGCAGTACTTGGATGCAATCTCAAAAACGACAGAATGATCTCTGTTCGTCTCCAAGGCAAACCATTCAATATCACAGTAATCCAAGTCTATGCCCCAACCAGTAACACTGAAGAAGCTGAAGTTGAATGGTTCTATGAAAACCTGAAAGACCAACCTAGAGAGCATATTAAAAAGCAGAGACATTACTTTGTGAACAAAGGTCAATCTAGTCAAGGCTATTGTTTTTCCAGTATTCGTGAATGGATGTGAGAGTTGTACTATAAAGAAAGCTGAGTGCTGGAGAATTGATGTTTTTGAACTGTGGTTTTGGAGAAGACTCTTGATAGTCTCTTGGACTGCAAGGAGATACAGCCAGTCCATCCTGAAGGAAATCAGTCCTGGGTGTTCATTGGAAGGGCTAATTATGAAGCTAAAACTTCAATACTTTGGCCACCTGAAGCAAAGAGCTGACTCATTTGAAAAGACCCTGATGCTGGGAACGATTGAAGACATGAGGAAAAAGTGATGACAGAGGATGAGATGGTTGGATGTCATTACCAACTCGATAGACCTGAGTTTGAGCAAGCTTCAAGAGTTGGTAAAGGACAGGGAAGCCTTGTGTGCTGCAGTCCGTGGGGTCGCCAAGAGTCAGATACGACTGAGCGACTGAACTGATATGCAACTTCATCTATTTTAAGTAGTTAGATGTTATCTCTAATACTTTTTTTCTATATAAGGCCATTTATATTTTATAGCTATTTATGTATTATATAATAGGGCCTTCCCCAGTGCATCAGCAGTAAAGAATCCTCTAGCAGTGCAGGAGACTTGGGTTCGATTCCTGGTTTGGGAAGATCCCCTGAGGAGGGCACAGCAACCCACTCCAGTAGTCTTGCCTGGAGAATTCCATGGACTAAGGAGCCTAGTGGGCTACAGGCCATAGGACTGCAAAGGGTCAGACACAATTAAAGCTACTGAGCACACACCCACTATATAATGGAGAAATAGAACATAGTGTTTCATTCAGTAAGTTGTCCATATATTTAGTTTATTATGAGGAGCAAATGTCTTAAAGCTCTTTTTGCAGCTCTTTATATTTCCCTCTAAATGTTACTTGCTGCTCTTTACTGAAAAGGTCATAGTATAGTTAAATCTTATTTGCTAGCATCTGGGAGTAGTGTTTCTCAAATAGGAAAAGTGTGCATGGGAAGAAAAAAAGTAAAGAAATCAGTCTTTATCCTCCATATGAAGGAAAAAAAATTTTTTATAACCTCAAAAATTTCTAGAGTCCCTAAAATGACTTCCAAAGAAACACAAGTCCTTTTTCAAAAGTTAGTTTGAAGATGAGACAGATTTCTCTGAAGTTGTGATTAACCACTACCTAAAGAAGCTATTTTTCCTTGAATAAAATTGTCAAAATCTCAGCCAGTTTATGTGTAAAATCTCTGTTGATGGCTCATAATCAGTTGTGTAGCCTACAACAAGGCCTTTAGCAAGCACAATTTGAACAAGAAGTAGAAATGTTAAAAAATGAAATGCAGAAGTTCTTTATATTAAGACCAAAGGGAAAAGAAAGCTTCTAGGGAAAATAAAAAAAGACACAGTTGCAAAAAATATGAATGGAAATAAATAAATTGTCTTAAAAGTGTTAAAAACAGATTTTCTACCTTGACATTGATACTAAATTCTAAAACACTTCCTAGTTCTTAAGGAAAATGCCATCAAGCCTCACTCAATTTTCTGTACAGAATAAGAGATGAGTGGAGAGAAAAGACTGAGGTGAAGTTCAATTGAATAAGGAGCCTTATACACTTTTGTTTTTCATTTACCATGTTATATATGCTGTTCTTTGGGAATTTACATTTTCACACTACATTATGTTTATACAAGTACGTTTCTCCCTGGGTTTTCTGGATTGATGTGCTTGAAAGCAGTGAGAACCCAATTGTGTTAAATAAATACATTTCATGTATGTCTATGGATCTGAGTAGGGAAACAAAGTGACTTGGCTAGCACAAAAGAAATAACATTTAGTTACTAGTCTGTAGCTCAACATGTCCAATTAAAGGGATTATCATTCAAGCAAAGCAGCTAGCATTTTGTTTAACCAGCATTAAGGGAACTCCTGTTCCACACACTGGTCTGGAACACCTCAGAGGAAAACAACCACGAATTTCACAGCCATAGCTGCCTTTTGAATTTTACAGTTAACAAGCTAATGCATGTCTCATTTCTTGGAAGTTATTCTAGAAGTTACCTCCTTTATCTTCCCTACATTTAAAGAGAAAAATTGTGCAGAGTATTTTCCGGTACCCAATTGCCTAACTGCTGTGTTTCATTCATATAGTTTAGCATGGGATTCAGTTGGTGTTAGTTAGTACTAAAAATATAAAATACCAAAAATTGCCAAACTATATATAGTGATAGTGAGTGATAGTTGCTCAGTTGTGTCCAACTCTTTGCAAATCCACAGACTGTAGCCTGCCAGGCTGCTCTGCGCATGGAATACTTCAGGCTAGAATACTGAAGTAGGTAGCCATTCCCTTCTCCAAGGGATCTTCCTGACCCAGGGATCAAACCTGGATCTGTCGCATTTCAGGCAGATTCTTTACTGTCGATAGCAATTTTAAGGAAATAATGACAAAAATGAGGAAACCATAATATGGATTGAATTAAATATTCTGCCTTTCATATATTTCAACTTTTATCTATCATTACTTAATATGAATCAGATAATCTCCTAATGAGGTGCAAAATGAAAATTTACCCCAAATCTTTAACTGGGCTTCAACAATTCTGTGCTCTAGTCTTTCACCTCAGTACATCACCTCTCAGCGTCTAGGTAGAAAAGCTGAAAACCTAAACATTCCAGTTTAATTATTTGCTCTCCCAAACTGACTTGCTGTGAAGGCTTATGTAAAATAAGACATTTATCTGTGACCTTATTATTTCCATTTAGCTGTAAAGTGGTTAAGGTTTTCTTATCTTTTTGATGAAGAGTTGTTGCTTCTCCTTTACCTAGTTCCTGCTACTACCAACAGAAGAAGGCAAGAGATACTTACAAGTTACCTATAATTTAGGAGAGATTTATTCCCTTAGCCATCTTCTAGTCATTCACACCTCCCTCATTTGGAGCTTGTTGCTCACAGCCTTTACTAATTACTTTGTACAAAATCGCTAAAGGTAATAACTTAATGAACCCAGCCACTCTTAGGTGCTTAAAAGGAGCTTTGCCTTTATCTTTTTACACATATCTGAACACAATAGTTCAGAAGAATTTACATAAAATGATAAAGTATGTTACCTTGCCCAATTTGTCAAATTAAAAATCTACTTTGGGTATTTAAATTGTGTAAAACTAATTTATCTTTTCATAATTATTTATAGGCCATAGGAAATAAGTACTGCATTTTTTAATCACCTGCCTGAAATTCAATCTCTCAAGAAGCCTCTCTCTGGCCCTAAATATTATTAACCCATTCTTCTGTATCCATCAAATCTTCTGACTCTCCAACTCTCATTCTGATGCTAGGACTCACTGTGACACCACCTGTAGAAGTGTATGTTGATTGTCAGATGAAGTCAATACAAGAATTTCTATTGGTGAGTTCTACTTCTTGCCAGTAAACTACATAGCATTCTAACAGTCCTTTATTGCAAAAAGGTTCCAAAAGATCTGTCTAGGTGCCTTTTCTGTTTATAAGGGTAGATCCTGCTTTCATTCAGGTGGCAGATCACACTCATATTCTGCAGGTAATAATTCCCACTAGACTAAGGACAGTAGTTCTTGCCTTCCAAAGAGTGTCTGCCATCCAGAATTAGAAAAAAACTTTCACCAGAAAACAGTCTCTTAAGTAGTAGATGAAAGGAATATCCTATCATCTCCGTGAAGATACTTTCTTCATTTAATTCATTTGTATGTCTCTCTAGTATCTAATGTAATACTTTATATGTAGAAGACATTCAAATATATGCAAGAATTAAAGAGTCACAGCAAACATTTTAACACTCAGAGTCAGCAATGGTGATACTTTCCATGATTTTTTTTTTAAGTATGGTAAATAAAGATTGCCAACAGGCTCATGAAAAGATGGTCAATATCATAAATCATCAGAGAAATACAAATACAATGAAGTATTGCCTAGTATCTGTCAGAATGATTATCATCAAAAAGAACACAAATAACAATTATTGGTGAGGATGGGAACACTTGTACACTGTTGGTAGGAATGTAAATTGGTGCACTCACTGTGGAACAGTATGAAGGTCTCTCAAAAAACTGAAAATAGAACTACTGTATGATCTAGCAATTCCACTCTTGGATATCTATTTGAAAAAATAACAAAAACACTAGTTACTAAAGACAAATGCAGCTCAATGTTTACAGCAGCATTATTGACAACTGCCAAAATATGGAAGCAACAAAAGTGTCCATCAATACGGTTCAGTCACTCAGTCATATCTGACTTTTTATGATCCCATGGACTGAAGCAAGCCAGGCTTCCCTGTCCATCACCAACTCTGGGAGCTTACTCAGACTGAAGTCCATTGAGTCAGTGATGCCACCCAAACATCTCATCCTCCGTCGTCCCCTTCTCCCCCTGCCTTCAATCTTTCCCAGCATCAAGGTCTCAAATGAGTCAGTTCTTTGCATCAGGTGGCCAAAGTATTTGAGACTTAGCTTCAGCATCAGCCCTTCCAATGAATATTCATGACTGATTTCCTTTAGGATGGACTGGTTTATCTCCTTGCAGTCCAAAGGACTCTCAACAGTCTTTTCCAACACCACACTTCAAAAAAATCAATTCTTCAGCATTCAGCTTACTTTATAGTCCAAGTCTCTCATCTATACATGAATACTGGAAAGGCTATAACTTTGACTAGATGGACCTTTGTTGACAAAGTAATGCCTCTGCTTTTCAACATGCTGTCTAGGTTAGTCATAGTTTCTTCTAAGGAGAAAGCTTCTTTTAATTTCATGGCTGAAGTCATCTTCTGCAGTGATTTTGGAGCCCCCCCCAAATAAAGTATCTTACTGGTTCCATTGTTTCCCCATCTATTTGCCATGAAGTGATGGGACCAGATGCCATGATCTTAGTTTTTAGTAAGTTGAGTTTTAAATCAGGTTTCTCACTCTCCTCTTTCACTTTGATTAAAGGGCGCCTTAGTTCTTCACTTTCTGCCATAAAGGCAGTGCCATCTGCATGTCTGAGGTTACTGATATTTCTCCTGGCAATCTGAATTCCAGCTTATGCTTCATTCAGTCCAGCATTCTGTATGATGTACTCTGCATATAAGTTAAATAAGCAGGGTGACAATATACAGCCTTGACGTACTCCTTTCCCAATTTGGAACCAGTCTGCTGTTTCATGTCCAGTTCTCATTGTTGCTTCTTGACTTGCATATAGATCTCTCAGGAGGCAGGTCAGGTGGTCTCATATTCTCATCTCTTGAAGAATTTTCCACAGTTTGTTGTGATCCACACAATCAAAGAGTTTGCCATAGCTGATAAAGCAGAAGTAGATGTTTTTCTGGAACTCTCTTGATTTTTTGATAACCCAGCGGATGTTGGCAATTTGATCTTTGGTTCCTCGGCCTTTTCTAAATTCAGGTTGAATATCTGGAAGTTCACGGTTCACGTACTGTTGAAGTCTGGCTTGGAGAATTTTGAGCATTACTTTACTAGCGTGTGGTGAAGGTGAAGGTGAAGTCGCTCAGTCGTGTCCGACTCTTTGCAACCCCGTGGACTGTAACCAACTAGGCTTCTCCGTCCATGGGATTCTCCAGGCAAGAATACTGGAGTGGATTGCCATTTCGATGAGTGCAATTGTGCAGTAGTTTGACCATTCTTTGACACTGCCTTTCTTTGGGATTGGAATGAATACTGACCTTTTCCAATTCTGTGGCCACTGCTGAGTTTTCCAAATTTTCTGGCATATTGAGTGCAGTACTTTTCCAGCATCAATTTTGAGATTTGAAATAGCACAAAAGAAATTCCATCACCTCCACTAGCTTTGTTTGTAGTGATGCTTCCTAAGGCCCACTTGACTTCACATTCCAGGATGTCTGGCTCTAGGTGAGTGATCACACCTCTGTGCTTATCTGGATCATGAAGATGGTTTTTTGTGTAGTTCTTCTGTGTATTCTTGCCACCTCTTCTTAATATCTTCTGCTTCTGTTAGGTTCATACCATTTCTGTCCTTTATTGTGCCTATCTTTGCATGAAATGTCCCCTTGCTAGCTCTAAGTTTCTTGAAGAGATTTCTAGTCTTTCTCATTCTATTTTTTCCCACTATTTCTTTGCAGTGATCACTGAGGAAGGCTTTCTTATCTCTCCTTATTATTGTTTGGAATTCTGCATTCGAATGGGTATATTTGCTTTTTTCCTTTGCCTTTCATGTCTCTTCTTTTCTCAGATATTTATAAGGCCTCCTCAGACAGCCATTTTGCCTTTTTGCTTGTGTTTTTCTTGGGGTGGTCTTGATTACTGCTTCCTGTACAATGTCCTGAACCTCCATCCATAGTTTTCAGGCACCCTGTCTATCAGATCTAATCCTTTGACTCTATTTCTCACTTCCACTGTAAAATCGTAAGGGATTTGATTTAGGTCATACCTGAATGATCTAGTGGTTTTCCCTAGTTTCTTCAATTTAAGTCTGAATTTGGCAATAAAGAGTTCATGATCTGAGCCACAGTTAACTCCCGGTCTTGTTTTTGCTGACTGAATAGAGCTTCTCTATATTTGGCTGCAAAGAATATAATCAATCTTTTCAGTATTGACCATATGGTGAAGACCATCTAGTGAGAACCCCATGAACAGTATGAAAAGGCAAAATGATAGGACACAGAAAAATGAATTCACCAGGTCAGTAGGTGCCCAATATGCTACCAGAGAAGATGGAGAAATAACTCCAGAAAGAATGAAGAGATGGAGCCAAAGCAAAAACAAAACCCAACTGTGGATGTGACTGGTGATGGTAGTAAATTCTGATGTGTAAAGAACAATATTGCATAGGAATCTGGAATGTTAAGTCCATGAATCAAGGTAAACTGAAAGTGATCAAACAGGAGATGGCAAGAGTGAATGTCGACATTTTAGGAGTCAACAAAAATGAACTGGAATGGGTGAATTTAACTCAGATGACCATTATATCTACTACAATGGGCAAGAATCCCTTAGAAGAAATGGAGTAGACATTATAGCCAACAAGAGTCTGAAATGCAGTACTTGGATGCAATCTCAAAAACAACAGAATGATCTCTGTTCATTTCCAAGGCAAACCATTTAATATCAAGGTAATCCAAGTCTATGCCCTAACCAGTAATGCTGAAGAAGCTGAAGTTGAATGGTTCTATGAAGACCAACAAGACCTTCTAGAACTAACACCCCAAAAATATGTCCTTTTCATTATAGGGGACTGAATGCAAAAGTAGGAAGTCAAGAGATACCTGGAGTAACAGGTAAGTTTGGCCTTGGAGTACAAAGCAGGGCAAAGGCTAACAGAATTTTGCCAAGAGAATGCACTGGTCATAGTAACACTCTCTTCCAATACCACTAATGTTGTGTTGAGAGAAGACTCCACTAATGGATATCACAGATGGTCCATCAATAGATGAATGGATAAAAAATGATGTGGAATATATATATGCTCAGGCATTAAGTCATGTCAGACTTTTTCTGACCCATGGACTGTAGCCGACTAGGCTCCACTATCCATGGGATTTTCCAGGGAAGAATACTGGAGTGTTTTGCTATTTCCCTCCCCAGGGTATCTTCCTACCCAAGGATGGAATTGGCATCTCCTGCATTAGCAGATGGATTCTTTCCACTGAGCTACCTGGAAAGCCCATATATATATGTGTGTGTAGCCATACACCACAAGCACACAAACAGACACACAAACACACACACACATCTATATTAAAATAATGGGATACTACTCAGTCATTAAAAATAATGAAAATTTGCCATTTGCAGTAACATGTATGAATCTGCCAGGCATTATGCTGAGTGAATACCTTAGATAGAGACAGACATATTGTATGATATCACATATATACGTGGAATTTAAAAAATATTACAAAGTAGTGAACATAACAAAAAAAGCAGACTCCCAGATATAGAGAACAAACTAGGTGTTACCAGTTGTGGGAACTGGGGGGATCAAAATAGGGGTGGGTGAGTGGATGGTACAAATTATTGGGTATAAGATAGGCTCAAGTTTGTGTTGTACAATGTAAGGGATATAACCAATATTTTGTGATAACTGTAAATTGAAAGTAACCTATAAAAATTGCACAAAATTTTGTTTTAATTTTTAAAAATTATAAAAAAGTAAAATAAAATAATTAAATACGTGAAAAACTAATTATTTTGATGAAAAAACTGTGATAGTAAAATATTATATTTATTGAATTATTTTATAAAGTTTCTTGTTATTTTCAAAACACATGCACATGTAAAACAACCATCCTTCAGGGGAAAAAGAAAAAGTTTTATGCACTACTTCTATTGACCTGTGTGTCCTGCTTGTTCTTGAAAACACACACACACACACACATTCATGCATGCTCATAAGTTAAACCCCATAGATCACAAATGCCATTGAGGTCACCATAGATTAAAGATGCAGCCAGAATCTCTGGCTCCTTTGCTGCCTTATCATGAAGAAAAATAATGTTTTTAAATCTTCTTAATGAAGTTACATTTATCATTTTTCTGTTCCCTTTTTTTCTGTTCTCAATACAATCCTGTCATCTTTAGAGCTGATGTCAATGAACTCAAATTTTTCTTAAGTCAGACTCCCACTAAGTGAGATGAATGAAATCAATATTCGTTTCTTTACAGGTGAAATGAGTTTAGTAACATATGTGGTGCTGTACCTTCCTCTCCTTTTTTCCCCTTTGTATGGTTATCCATCAACCTATCACTCTCGGCACCTGAATGAACATGTCTTAACATGAGATTTCAAGCAGCAAGTCTTCCAAAATATAATGAAATATCTCAGTCTTTGTTCTTAAAAATCCACCCCTAGATCTGTTTTCTTTGTTCCTTCACAAGAATTTATTTCTATTATTTTTACAGGATTCTCATATGCCATTGAGGTCACCATAGATTAAAGATGCAGCCAGAATCTCTGGCTCCTTTGCTGCCTTATCATGAAGAAAAATAATGTTTTTAAATCTTCTTAATGAAGTTACATTTATCATTTTTCTGTTCCCTTTTTTTCTGTTCTCAATACAATCCTGTCATCTTTAGAGCTGATGTCAATGAACTCAAATTTTTCTTAAGTCAGACTCCCACTAAGTGAGATGAATGAAATCAATATTCGTTTCTTTACAGGTGAAATGAGTTTAGTAACATATGTGGTGCTGTACCTTCCTCTCCTTTTTTCCCCTTTGTATGGTTATCCATCAACCTATCACTCTCGGCACCTGAATGAACATGTCTTAACATGAGATTTCAAGCAGCAAGTCTTCCAAAATATAATGAAATATCTCAGTCTTTGTTCTTAAAAATCCACCCCTAGATTTGTTTTCTTTGTTCCTTCACAAGAATTTATTTCTATTATTTTTACAGGATTCTCGTTTTCACAAGCGATTAGACAGGTCCTTGAGTTCATGAAATATCTAATCTCTACACACGAAAGCCTAAGTGCTGTTCAATTCCAAGGGCTGACTGAAAACCCAGAAGCACTTTCAGAAAGGAAATTTCATATCAAGGCCACCATGAAGCATGGTTTCATTCTGTTGCATGAAGCATCTGTTTGCCATTATTCATGAGGCTTCCATTAATTCAACAATTCCCTTTGCAGTAGTCCTTCTTATAAGAAAAAAGTAACTTTATAAAATTGCTTGATAATATATTTGTAAATTATAAAATACTGTGTGATTTTTAAAATTTTCAGTTCTTTAAATCATTATTGACTTATTATAATTCTGCATCCTAATTACATCATGTTTTATCATATAATGATTTAAGCAGGTGATAAAAGAAGAATTAAGTAAATATTAATTCATGCTGACTAAGGGATGAAGGTGAAGGTGAAGTCGCTCAGTGGTGTCCGACTCTTTGCGACCCCATGGACTGTAACCTACATGTTCTCCATCCATGGGATTCTCCAGGCAAGAATACTGAAGTGGATTGCCATTTCCTTCTCCAGAGGATCTTCCCGACCCAGGGATTGAACCCGAGTCTCCCACATTGGAGGCAGACGCTTTAACCTCTGAGCCACCAGGGAAGTCTGATTAAGGGATAAAAATCTTTTTTTATGTGTTTATATTTTTCACAGTTTTGAATACTGATAAAGTTAATTTATATTATGTAACATTTGATATAAAGATAAGGTGAAAATAATTATAAGCTAGAAATTTATTACACACTAAATAGATGTATTTGGACTAAGGAATAAAAAGATGTATTGAACCAAAGAGCGGGAATGTATTGAATCTTAGTAAATTTGAGGAGACATTAAGGACATCAAAGTAGATAAGGAGACAGCAACTAGAAAGTCTCTAAATTACTGCTACCGATGAGGCAGGAACACAAGTGACTTTCAGTCAAATGGAGGGGAAGTCCCAGCTGAGACAGAACTTAACTGGTACCATTACCAGTTACAGTTCACTCCCCTAACCCCATGCCTACCCTGGTTCTAATAACCATATTATATGTAAAAAGCAATAAGCAAAGGAAGTAAATACTAAATGGCAAGTATCTAGTGAAGTTCTTACTGGCTTAGAGAGAAGTGTGAGGAATGAATTCTTGACTATCTCAGGCCTTTGGTGTCTTTCAATGTAGTCAATGTAGGCAAATCTTTGTTGATACATGTTGCTTCATCAGTTATTTACTACTGAATGGGAGAAAACAAAAAAGAACTGTGAAATGGCTAGCTCATTTTCCAGATTTGGTGGTTCCTATAAACTGAGTGGATTACAGGCAAACATGGAGATATTGTAGGTGTAGTCCAGAGCCCCAGAGTCAAGTGACTACCACAATAAAGCAAGTAACACTTTTTTGGTTTTTAGTTCATATTAAAGATATGTTTTCCAAATTTGCTAGCATATTGAGTGCAGCACTTTCACAGCATCATCTTTCAGGATTTGAAATAGCTCAACTGGAATTCCATCACGTCCACTAGCTTTGTTCATAGTGATGCTTTCTAAGGCCCACTTGACTTCACATTCCAAGATGTCTGGCTCTAGATTAGTCAACACATCATCATGATTATCTGGGTCATGAAGATCTTTTTTGTACAGTTCTTCCGTGTATTCTTGCCACCTCTTCTTAATATCTTCTGCTTCTGTTAGGTCCAGACCATTTCTGTCCTTTATCGAGCCCATAACAGGGAGGCCTGGCGTACTGCGAATCATGGGGTCGCAAAGAGTCGGACACCACTGAGCGACTGAACTGAACTGAACTGAACTTGCATTGATCACTGAGGACGGTTTTTTTTTATCTCTTCTTGCTATTCTTTGGAACTCTGCATTCAGATGCTGATATCTTTCCTTTTATGCTTTGCTTTTTGTTTCTCTTCTTTTCACAGCTATTTGTAAGGCCTCCTCAGACAGCGATTTTGCTTTTTTGCATTTCTTTTCCATGGGGATGGTCTTGATCCCTGTCTCTGATACATTGTCACGAACCTCATTCCATAGTTCATCAGGCACTCTATCTATCAGATCTAGGCCCTTAAATCTATTTCTTACTCCCACAGTACAATCATAAGGGATTTGATTTAGGTCATACTTGAATAGTCTAATGGTTTTCCCTACTTTCTTCAATTTAAGTCTGAATTTGGCAATCAGGAGTTCATGATCTGAGCCACAGTCAGCTCCCGGTCTTGTCTTTGTTGACTGTATAGAGCTTCTCCATCTTTGGCTGCAAAGAATATAATCAATCTGATTTCGGTGTTGACCATCTGGTGATGTCCATGTGTAGAGTCTTCTCTTGTGTTGTTGGAAGAGGGTGTTTGCTATGACCAGTGCATTTTCTTGGCAAAACTCTATTAGTCTTTAACCTGCTTCATTCTGTATTCCAAGGCCAACTTTGCCTGTTATTCCAGGTGTTTCCTGACTTCCTAATTTTGCATTCCAGTCCCCTATAATGAAAAGGACATCACCTTTTTTGGGTGTTCTAAAAGGTCTTGTAGGTCTTCCTAGAACCATTCAACTTCAGCTTCTTCAGTGTTACTGGTTGGGGCATAGACTTGGATTACTGTGATATTGAATGGTTTGCCTTGGAAACGAACAGANAACAAAGGATGGATATTCCAACTCCTTTTATAGAGGGAGAAGATCTTCTGTAGGAACGCTTCTAATTTATCGGTGATTTCGCTCAAGTGTCTTTTCTACCACTCCTCTCTCTTCCTTTCTCTCTCTCTCAGGTCTCTCCCCCTCCAAACACAATAAATCTTTATCTCCTCACTATCTTTGTCTACCTCACTTTGGCTCTTTCCTATGCCTTCTGAAATAATTTCTCAAACATTTCTTTCAGCATAATTTAATTTTCTGCACCATCAATTTTATTTCTTTTTGACCCCAATACCAATTTTAAACCTGACACAACTTTCTTATTTTTGGTTTCATGTCAGACTTTAACATTTTCAGCTTATGCTATTTTATTTCAGAATTTTGTCTTTTTATCGCACCTGTTCTTTCACTGTACACAATTTTCTTGTTTCATGATTCCTCTTTATCTTACCAAGAACACAAGCCAGACATATTTTTTTAAATACTTGGTCTGTTTTCACAGCAACTGTCAAAGATAGGCCTTTCCTCTGACAACTATTATTCTGCAGATCTTTCTTATAGGCCGCAACATTATATGCAGCAAGATGGTGAAATATTTGGCAGAGAAATAAGTCCCCTTGGGTCTTTGCTTGTAGTGTGTTGCTCTGAAGGTCCCCAGAGAAATCGTGCAGGGATCCACCCTGTGTCTAAGGTGTCACTAGCCTCCACTTTGGCTATTCTACATCTGGAGGCACTCCCAAGTAAGAGGTCAGCCCAAGTCTCCACCCTCATGCGAACATGAGTTCAGAGTTGATAAACAGCCCCTCTGCCCCATGTTTTATCCCCAGTGCAAGCCGGCGTCCTAATCTATTTTCTTTACACAGAGCCTCAATGTCACATCTTCCTGTGGACTCATTTTCAATCTGTGAAGAGGGAACCATCTTCAATGACTGCTATTCACCAGTGGACCAGGTATGTGGACAGTCTTAGATGGCTACATACCCACCTGGACCCTCATGGAAAATTCCTTTGGGGCATATGACTGGGAAGAGCGTGCCCATCCCTGACCCACATTCTGCCAGCCAGAAATGTGGTATTGTGCTGCTACCGCCTACTCCTTCCAGTACAGAATAAAAATATAGGCCACGGAGAATGAGTGGTGGTCTCTGCTGTTGTTGACTGGTCACTAAGTCGTGTCTGACTCCTGCAACCTCATGGACTCTTCTCTCAGGTTCTCCTGCCCATGAGATTTCCCAGGCAGCAATGCTGGAGTGGGTTGCCATTTCCTCCTCTAGGGGATTTCCCAACCCCTGGATCATACCCCACGTCTCTTGCATTGCAAGTAGATTCTTTCCCTCTGAGCCACCAGGAAAGCCCATCATGATGCTCCTCCTACAGTTCTCGCTGCCCCCCCACCTCATCTAATATAGCCAATCTGGGAAAATTACACTTCCCAAGATGTCTCATCCCACCTTCTCTAACTTTTAGCAAGGGGATGTAGAAAGCCAAAAACAAGAGAGATATAGGAATTAGAAGTGAATGGTATTTTTGCTTGATGGAGCACTTGTTTTCATCCTTGCAAGGTCAAATGCTAGTGTGTGTAAAAATCACCAGGGAATGTAGTTAAAGTGAAGATTCTAATTTAGCAGATCTGGGATGGAGTGTGTGATTTTCTATTTCTAATAAGCTCCCAGATGATGCCAATGGTGTTGATTCATGGACCACACTTTGAGGTGCAAGACAGTGAGTTCCTTGAGGCAGGGATCATATTATATGAACTTAGCTCAGTGCCAGGATTATAACAGACACTTTCCAAGTATTTTTTCTACTGAATTGAAATGAAGCATTCTGCATTCAAAAGGCAGAGCACACATAAAAGATAAAATGTGTTTTTTTTATCTGGTTGTGTTGGTTGCATAGTTATACCTCTTGGTCTTAAAAGTTGACTCTTAGATACTTTTGAATCCTTAATCCATAAATGACCATGAGTACTGGAAAGTCTGATGGAGATACACTTAATTGTTTTAGTCACAAAACCAATTTTTCCTTCGTGTATATTTGAGTCCTAAAAGTTATGACCAACCTAGACAGCATATTGAAAAGCAGAGACATTACTTTGCCAACAAAGGTCCGTTTAGTCAAGGCTATGGTTTTTCCAGTGGTCATGTATGGATGTGAGAGTTGGACTGTGAAGAAGGCTGAGCGCCGAAGAATTGATGCTTTTGAACTGTGGTGTTGGAGAAGACTCTTGAGAGTCCCTTGGACTGCAAGGATATCCAACCAGTCCATTCTGAAGGAGATAAACCCTGGGATTTCTTTGGAAGGAATGATGCTAAAGCTGAAACTCCAGTACTTGGCCACCTCATGCAAAGAGTTGACTCATTGGAAAAGACCCTGATGCTGGGAGGGATTAGGGGCAGGAGGAGAAGGGGATGACAGAGGATGAGATGGCTGGATGGCATCACGGACTTGATGGACGTGAATCTGAGTGAACTCTGGGAGTTGGTGATGGACAGGGAGGCCTGGTGTGCTGCGATTCATGGGGTCGCAAAGAGTTGGACACGACTGAGCGACTGAACTGAACTGAACTGAACTGATGGCTCAATGTCCCCCTTTCCCCTGGGCTGGGGGTCACCCTACTGAGCAAAAGTATGTTCACCAAATGCACGTGACCAGCAGATGTGTTCACACAGACATATGTGTGAAGCATTGTCACCATCCCATCACCACTCTCACCATCCCTCCAACAAATGGTTAGTGAGTCCATTACACAGAGACATTCATGTAACACTAGTTCTGCTGCTGCTGCTGAGTCGCTTCAGTCGTGTCCGACCCTGTGTGACCCCAGAGACGGCAGCCCACCAGGCTCCCCCATCCCTGGGATTCTCAAGGCAAGATGAAGGCAATGGCATCCCACTCCAGTACTCCTGCCTGGAAAATCCCATGGATGGAGGAGCCTGGTAGGCTGCAGTCCATGTGGTCTCTAAGAGTCAGACACGACTGAGCACCTTCCCTTTCACTTTGCACTTTTATGCATTGGAGAAGGAAATGGCAACCCACTCCAGTGTTCTTGCCTGGAGAATCCCAGGGACTGGGGATCCTGGTAGGCTGCCATCTGTGAGGTCGCACAGAGTCGGACACGACTGAAGTGACTTAGCAGCAGCAACAGCAGGGATAGAATGTTCTATACATTTAAATTAAGTCCATATGCTCCAGTGTGTTATAAAGGCCAATGTTACCTTGTTGATTTTCTGTCTGAATAACCTATCAATTGATGTAAGTGAGGTGTTAAAGTCTACTATTATTTTATTCCTGTCCATTTCTTCCTTTATATCTGTTAGTATTCACTTTATGTATTTAGGTGCTCTTAAGATGAGTGCATATGTATTTATAAATATTGATCCTTTTATCATTGGAGAAGGAAATGACAACCCACTCCAGTATTCTTGCCTGGAGAATTCCATGAACAGAGGAGCTGGCAGGCTGCAGTCCATGGGGTCACAAAGAGTCAGACATGACTGAGTGACTGTCACTTTTATATATTTCTATTGAATTGATCCTTTTATCATTATGTAATATCTCTCTTTATCTTTTTTATCTTACAATCTTTGTATCAAAGTCTGCTGCTGCTAAGTCACTTCAGTCGTGTCTGACTCTGTGTGACCCCATAGACGGCAGCCCACCAGGCTCCCCCGTCCCTGGGATTCTCCAGGCAAAATCACTGTAGTGGGTTGCTATTTCCTTCTCCAATGCATGAAAGTGAAAAGTGAAAGGGAAGTTGCTCTGTCGTGTCCAACTCTTAGCGATCCCATGGACTGCAGCCTACCAGGCTCCTCCGTCCATGGGATTCTCCAGGCAAGAGTACTGAAGTGGGGTGCCATTGCCTTCTCCAGTATCAAAGTCTATTTTACCTTAAATAATATTGTTAGTTACCCTAACTTTACTTTTATCATTTGAACGAAATCTATTTTTCCATCCCCTCACTCTCAGTCTATATGTGTCTTTAGCTCTGATGTGAATCTCTTGTAAGCAGCAAATAGATGGATCTTGTTTTATTAACCAATCAGCATATCTATGTCCTTCAATTGGAACATTTAGTCCATTACATTTA
Organism: Aepyceros melampus; assembly: GCA_006408695.1. Classification (NCBI taxonomy): domain Eukaryota; kingdom Metazoa; phylum Chordata; class Mammalia; order Artiodactyla; family Bovidae; genus Aepyceros; species Aepyceros melampus. The sequence continues at coordinate 114,272 of SJXQ01000076.1, read as the reverse complement.
ATTATTGAAAGATATGTATTTATTAAGGCTTCCCTTGTGGCTCAGACGGTAAAGCATCTGCTTACCCTGCGGGCTACCTGAGTTCAATCCCTGCATCGGGAAGATCCTTTGGAGAAGGAAATGGCAACCCACTCCAGTAATCTTGCCTGGAAAATCCCATGGATGGAGGAGCCCGGTAGACTACAGTCCATGGGGTACATTTTGCTACTTGATTTCTGGTAGTTTTTGTCATTCTTTGTTCTTTCCTTTTTTTCTTGCTCTCTACTCTTTCAATTAGATTCCTTTTGCTAATGCTATGTTTGGATTCCTTCCTCTTTAATTTTTGCTGACATAGTATTGATTTTTGTTTACCATGAAGGTCTTCTGTAACAACCATGAACCTATATATTTTAAGTTTATGGGATTTGAGTGAATTCTAAAAGCACTATATTGTTGCTCCTGCCATTATGTGCTATGTTTTTGATTTTATATTTTGCGTATCCCTTAACTAATTATTGCAGATATAGATAATTGTACTAGTTTGCTTAAAGCGCAATATTCAGGAAACAAAGATCATGGCATCTGGTCCCATCACTTCATGGGAAATAGATGGAGAAACAGTGGAAACAGTGTCAGACTTTATTTTTTTGGACTCCAAAATCACTGCAGAAGGTGACTGCAGCCATGAAATTAAAAGATGCTTACTCCTTGGGAAAAAAGTTATGACCAACCTAGATAGCATATTCAAAAGCAGAGACATTACTTTGCCGACTAAGGTCCATCTAGTCAAGGTTATGGTTTTTCCAGTAGTCATGTATGGATGTGAGAGTTGGACTGTAAAGAAGGCTGAGCCTGAAGAACTGATGCTTTTGAACTGTGGTGTTGGAGAAGACTCTTGAGAGGCCCTTGGACTGCAAGGAGATCCAACCAGTCCATTCTGAAGGAGATCAGCCCTGGGATTTCTTTGGAAGGAATGATGCTAAAACTGAAGCTCCAGTACTTTGGCCACCTTATGCGAAGAGTTGACTCATTGAAAAAGACTTTGATGCTGGGAGGGATTGGGGGCAGGAGGAGAAGGGGACAACAAAGGATGAGATGGCTGGATGGCATCACGGACTCGATGGACGCGAATCTGAGTGAACTCTGGGAGCTAGTGATGGACAGGGAGGCCTGGGTGCTGCGATTCATGGGGTCGCAAAGAGTCGGACACAACTGAGGGACTGAACTGAACTGAACTGAACTAGTTTTGTACTTGTAGCTATACAGGCATTTGACCAATTGTTTTACTACATGTTTGCCTGTATCAGTGAGACTTCTCTCTTTCAAATTTTTGTAAATTTAGTTATGCCTTTTTCTTATTTTTAAGAGAAAAAAAAGGATTTTCATTCAAACAAAACTAAGGATTAAAACCCTGGAAGCAGACATTTAAAGCTCTGAGAACTGTTCTCATGTTAGAAGTCAAAAACACAGTTTTTGAGACAAAAGATAGTATATCAAAATGATGTACAGCTAATTTACCAAGGATACATTGTTCAGAAAGCAAGCAGCAAATCACCATGATCCCTTACAGAGCTGGGAAAGAACATTATTCTTTTAAGATGTTTCACTGTTTCATTGCTAGCATCAAAAGCAAGAAAAAAACCTGATCTTTATGATTGAGCAGTCTCTCCCAAAGTTGAGGAGATCTGGTTAATGTGTAATATACACTGTACATTAAAGAGGAAGAAGGCCAAACATAAAGAGAGAATTTTATCTTTAATTTTTTTCTTATTTTGCCTTAAAATATAAATTTTATTTAATCATGTTCAATTTCTCATCATTAAGTATAATGTTAGCTTCTTTAAAGAATGAAAAACTATTTATTGCAAAATTTCAAGTCAAAATTCAAGGATATTAAATTGGCAGACAGTTAAAGATGGCATTAAGATTCCAAAATTTGAAAGCAAAAATAGCCAAAATGAGAAATCCAGATTGTTCTGAAGTGATGTAGCAGATCTTTTTTCAAACAAACAATTTTACTTTGTTTTTGTAACAAAGATAAATATTATTAATGATAAAAAGTACAATTCACAAAGAAGATAAGCATCATAAACCATTAGACACCTAACAACTAAGAAACAGAGATACATAAAGCAAAAATCAGAAGAAATAGAAGGGAAAATAAAAAATATATAACATAGTGAGACATATTAATATTTCTCTGAGAATATTTTATCAAATATAGAAAACATAAGAATAGGAGCATCTTGAATGATGTCATTAATAATTTAAATATAATGAGGGTTTCTATTTATATTAATCTTATATCCTACACAAATATACTTAAAATTTTGTATCTCATACATTGTTATCAGATGTCTATGGGATATTTAGAAAAACTGGCAAAAATATGAACATTACTAAATTTCAAAAAAACAGAATTTTTTTGTGATTGTTATACATATATTATTTTTGAAAAATATTTTCCATTATAGGTCATTATAAGATATTGACTATAGTTCCCTTTGCTCTGCAGTAAACCTTTCTAGCTTGTTGTCTATCTGTTTTTTTTTTTTTAATTAGAAGTCTAACATCCTATTCATACTAAGTCATGCATGTGGAATCAACTTTTTTTCTCATAATTTTTGTATATCTTGTTATACCTTTTTCTTTTCAGTTTTAAGAAGTCCCTTTAACATTTCTTATAGGTGGGGAGGGTTTGTGGTGATAAACTTTTTTAAGCTTACGCTTATCTGGGAAACACTTTAAACTCTCCTTTTGTTCTGAATGATAACCTTGTTGGATAGAGTATTCTCCTTTGTGATTTTTTATTCAGCGCTTTGAAAATGCTGTGTTCTCACTTCTGGGTGTATAAATTTTTTGCTTAAAAATCAGCTGATAGTGTTTTGATAGCTTTCTTTACATAATTATGTTTTTTTTTTCCTTTTAGGTTATTCTCTTTAACTTTTGACATTTTAATTATATGTCTTGGTATGAATCTCTTTGAGTTCACCTTGTTGGTGACTTCTGTGCATCCTGATCTTGGATTTTTACTTCTTTCATCAGGTTAGGAAAGTTTTCAGCCATTATTTCTTCCAATAGGTTTTCTCTCCCTTTCTGTTTCTCTTGTATTTGTGGGACCCCTATAATAAGAATGTTAGTGATGTTGCTCCAGTAGTCCTTAAGTTAGTTTTATTTTTCAAAAGTCTGTTTTCTTTGTGCCATTCCACTTGGGTAATTTCCATTACCATGTCTTCCAGACAACTAACATGTTTTTCTTCATCATCTAATCTGCAGCTGATTCCCTCTAGTATATTTTTTGAATTTTAGTTATTGTATCCTTCAGCTGTCATTGATTCTTTTTTATATTTTTCTATCTCTTTGTTGAAGTTCTCATTGCTTTCCTCCATTCTCTTGAGTCCAATCAGTGAGTATCCTATGACCATTAAAACTTTTTCTGGTAGGTTTCTTATTTTTGTCTTGTTTATTTCTTTTCTGAGGTTTTAGCTTATTCTTTCTCTCGGAAATTATTTCTATGTGTCCTTACTTTTCTTAACTCTTTTTTGTGTGTTTTTTTTTTTTTTCTATAAATAAGATGCTTGTGCTTGTGCTCAGATGGTCAGCCTTTGCAAGCCCATGGATTGTACTTTGCCAGGCACTTCTGTCCATGGTATTCTCCTGGTAAGAATACCAAAGTGAGGTGTCATTTCTTCCTCCAAGAGATCTTCCAGACTCAGGGATCAAACCTTCATCTCTTATATCTCCTGCATTGGCAGACAGATTCTTTGCCACTAGCACAATCAGCTAAGTCTCCAAGTGTGGAAGAAGTAGCTTTATGTGGTACCCAGTAGCATACTGTTCATGGTCACTGGGGCCACCCACTCCAGATATGTTCCCTGTTTGTTCTTTTTGTGACTGGGCCACAAAAACTAGACTTATCTAGTGTTCAGGGCTGGCCCCTCAGCATGATTGGCTGAATGGCCCAACCACAACTGTTGCAGGACTTTTTATGTGTGGTCAAGAGCTTCCATGTCAGGTGGGAGACATATCTCCAAATTTTAATACTCAGTTCAGTCGCTCAGTCGTGTCCAACTCTTTGCGGCCCCATGAATCGAAGCGTGCCAGGCCTCCCTGTCCATCACCAACTCCCAGAGTTCACTCAGACTCACGTCCATCGAGTCATTGATGCCATTCAGCCATCTCATCCTCTGTCATCCCCTTCTCCTCCTGCCCCAATCCCTCCCAGCATCAGAGTCTTTTCCATTGAGTCAACTCTTCGCATGAGGTGGCCAAGGTACTGGAGTTTCAGCTTTAGCATCATTTCTTCCAAAGAAATCCCAGGGCTGATCTCCTCTATTTACTTCTTATTTGGAATTGTACAGTAAGCATTTAATTTTTTTTTCAAAGTTTTTTTTTTAATTTACTTTTCTCCTAATCTAGCTTGAATTTATTTTTCAAGTGCAACCAAAAGAATCTTCACATAACAGTTGAAGGCATGGAAATACAAAAGATCAAGTATTAATAGCTTAATATTCATCAACTCATAGTGGAAAGTGGGGAGGAGCAAGGAATTAAGTTGGAAAGGTAGTTAGCCTCCAAATCCTAGCGGTTCTCTGCATACATAGCAACCTCAAGTTATAGGAATGCATGTGTACATGCTAAGCTGCTTCAGTCATGTCTGACTCTTTGCAACTCTATGGACTGCAGCCCACCAGGCTCCTCTTTCCATGGGATTCTCCAGGCAAGAATACTGGAGCTGGTTGCTATGCCCTCCTCCAGGGGATCTTCCCGACCCAGGGATCAAACCCTTGTCTCTTAAGTCTCTTGCATTGTTGGGTGGGTTCTTTAGCACTAGTGCCACCTGGAAAGCCCTTATAGGAATAACTGAATGCAAACCATCTTTCCTGTTACACAGTTGGGCTTCCCAGGTGGAGCTAGTAGTAAAGAACTCACCTGCCAATTAGGAGACATAAGAGTCGTGGCTTTGATTCCTGGATCAGGAAGCTCCTCTGGAGGAGGGCATGACAACCCACCCCAGTATTCTTACCTGGAGAGTCCCAGAAACAGAGGAGCCTGGCAGGCTACAAACCATCCGTTCAGTCGCTGAGTCGTGTCCAACTCTTTGTGGCCCCATGAATCACAGCACGCCAGGCCTCCCTGTCCATCACCAACTCCCGGAGTTTGCTCAGATTCATGTCCATTGAATCCGTGATGCCATCCAGCCATCTCATCCTCTGTCGTCCCCTTCTCCTCCTACCCCCAATCCCTCCCAGCATCAGGGTCTTTTCCAATGAGTCAACTCTTCGCATAAGGTGGCCCAAGTACTGGAGCTTCAGTTTTAGCATCATTCCTTCCAAAGAAATCCCAGGGTTGATCTCCTTCAGAATGGACTGGTTGGATCTCCTTGCAGTCCAAGGGACTCTCAAGAGTCTTCTCCAACACCACAGTTCAAAAGCATCAATTCTTCTGCGCTCAGCCTTCTTCACAGTCCAACTCTCACATCCATACATGACCACAGGAAAAACCATAGCCTTGACTAGACAGACCTTAGTCGGCAAAGTAATGTCTCTGCTTTTGAATATACNACTCAATGGACGTGAGTCTGAGTGAACTCTGGGAGTTGGTGATGGACAGGGAGGCCTGGCGTGCTGGGATTCATGGGGTCGCAAAGAGTTGGACATGACCGAGCGACTGAACTGAACTGAACTGAACTATGCCCCTAGTAGGGGCTCCTTCTGGTCTTCAGCCTTGCTTCAGATCTTTCTTATAAACCTACTGGAAGAAGGTTGCATGTGAATGCAAAATCTCTTTTTGTACAGGGCTCCTAATTATTCTAATTGTATTAGTCTATACCCAGCCTTTTAGATTTAGGTATAATTTTAGTTGATTTCATTTTACCTTTTTATTTGAAAGTCATCTTTTATTTTCCCTTTTCCATGTCTGCCCAAAGTAGAAGAGATGACAAATCTCATTTATCTTCAAAGAGACTTGTCACCGTTTGGAATTCAGTTATCATGGTGGCCTTGAGAGCTCAGCTCTATGAAAGGCTTAAAACAAATTATGGCTTGTAAATTATCCTTTGCATTGAAATGGGGTCTTTTGTGTCTCTCTGCAACCCAAGTCATAGGAGAAGTCCAATAACTTTTAAATTACATGATATTTACTATAACCTGAAGTACAAACAATGAAAGTTCATATCAAATATTAACCACTTGGTTAAGAAGCCCTTTATTTGACCTTGGAAAAGTATTTTATTTATAAGATAAACCTACTTAAATAGGAAAATACCTTGACTGAAAAGAAATAAAAGACAATAGAAATAAATTACAACTTCTAGAAAACTGGATTAGCCTTTTTCTCAGAGAAAATTAAAAATTATAGAACATTATTATTTAGGTATATGCTCTTATATAGTGCTATTAATCACATACTCTTCCATTTCCTATATGCTACCAGAGTGATATTTCTAAATAAAAATATGATTATACCATATACTTGCTTCTAATCTTAAGTAGTTCCTCATTGCTCTCAGAATAAAGGCAAATCTCCTTAGCATGAGTTTTAAGACCCTAAACAGGCCAAGAGTCTGCTTATCTGTCCAGTGTTAACTCTCTTCATTTTTCTCATTATGTTTCACACTCCTGGCATTCTGACCTTATTTTCCTCCCTAGAATGAACTCTGTTTCTTCTTCCCCCTGGACTTTCACAATCATCAATCTCTGTCTAAATTAATCCATCTTTCTCAAGTTATTATGCCATCTTAACTGATAACTCTTTTTCTATCATGATTCGATGTAGAAGCTACCTTTTCTCTGTAGCCTTGTTTTTCAGTCGCTAAGCCATATCTAACTCTTTGTGACCCCATGGACTCTAGTCCATCAGGCTCCTCTGTCTTGTCTGTCTGTGGTATTTCCCAGGCCAAAACACTGGAGTGGGCTGCCATTCCTTTTCCAGGGGATCTTCCCAGATCAGGGACTGAACCTGCACCTCCTGCATGGGCAGGTGAATTCTTTACCACTGAGTCACCAGGGAAATCCTCTTTGACCTCTAAAGGACGCATTATTTCCTCTATCATATGTTTCTGAAGAACCCGTCGATTCATCACTTGCTGTTGCTCTTGCTTGATCATGTATACATATTACTTACAATAGCCCAGGCAATGAAAAGTCAGGGACTGTGTATCCACTGTATTCTTTTCCAGATCCTAGACACAGTCCCAGGAACATGCTGTCTATTTGCTTTATATGAAGGAGTGAATGTTCTTTGTGTTTACTGGTACAACTGCTCATTTTATAAAAGTCATGAAATATTGAAAATTGTACCTGTTACTCTTCTTTTCCAGATGAAATTATTTTCTTCCAAAAGCCATTATTAATATCTCTCTCAAAATTTAATCATCTTTTCCTTACTCTGAATGCTCAATGAGTAATATTAGTGGGCAGAATGCACATAAAGAGACACTAGGACTTAAATAAAGGGTGACATCAACATGGCTCAGTGTCTTTTAAACTTTCATGATACCATTGTGAATAGAATGACTCATTTCCATCAAATCATGTTATAGAAATAAAAATGAAAAAGTTCAACTTTATATCTGAAGACATTTGAGCAAAGGGATGACTTTGTTTCAGAAGACTTACTCACCATTTCACATTTACTCTGGTGTATGTACTTGGGCTTAATGCACAGAGGTTTCTAATGAGATTGAGTAATTCTACCCAAATTTGTTCTCATCCATGGAGTATATCAGTTAAGAAGGAAGTCTAATCTGTGGTTCTCCTAATCACGTTGCAATGAAATGTTGGCCCTTTCAGTTTTCAAATAAGGAGACTGAATTGCAGTGAATGTCATATATAGGCATACCTCTGAGATTTTGTAGGTTTTGTTCTAGACCAACACATTAAAGCAAAATTGCAATAATCCAAGTCACAGTAATTTTTTTGTTTGCCAGTGCAAATGGATGTTATGTTTATACTGCACTGTGGTCTATTAAGTGTATAATAGTATTCTGTCCAAAAAAAGGGTAGTTACTTTATTTATTGCTAAATAAAGCCAAAACAAAACAGTTACATCAAAGATTACTCATCAAAACATAATACGAATCAAAAAAGTTTGAAATAGCCTAAGAATTACCAAAATGTGACACAGAGACATGGAATGAGAAAACACTGTTAGAAAAATGGCATCAATATATTTGTTCGATGCAGGATTACCACAAAACTTATCTGTGAAAAGCACAATATCTGTGAAGTGGAATGAAGCAAAACACAACAAAATGAGGTGTGCCTGTACATGTCTCAGGAGAAAATAATTGTTCCATAAAACTAAATATAAACAAATGAAAAATTATGTGCTTGAAGCACTTATAGGTTTTTCACTTGTCTGAATCATATCCAAGTTTTCTGGAATCATATGTCAAAAATTTAAGAGTTATGTTTTAAGGTTATATGGTTTAGAGTAAAGGGCACGGAGACTGCAAATGGACTCAAGGATATTTGATCATGCGCAAAACTTAAGTGATTATTTTTAGTACATTATAATACCCAATAAAGTAGACTGAGGGTTGCCTCAGATGATAAAGAATCTGCCTGCAATGCAGGAGACCCAGGTTCAATCCCTGGGTTAGGAGGATCCCCAAGAGGAGGGAATGGCTACCCACTCCAGTATTCTTACCTGGAGAATCCCATGATCAGAGGAGCCTAGTGGACTATAGTCCATGGGGTTGCAAAGAGTTGGATATGACTAAGCAACAATATTTTCCCTTTCACAATACCCACTAAGTGGGATGAAGGTTAGATACACCCTTAAGACTCAACTCACTACCAGTGAAAGCAAATCTCAGACTTTTTCTACCACATATATAATCATTTACTGATCATATATTAACAAAACACTACAGAAGAGTCTATAGTCTGTTCTTTAATCTTGATATAGTCCAGCTCTTTGCAATTTATCTATGCTCTGAGATCACCTTACGTAAAAGTTTCACTTGAGTCAGATAAGACAAAATCGTACACACTGACTCAGATTATCTTTCTAGGTAGTATAAGGCAAGAAGAACCCTCCCCCTACACAATGCTTTTTTTTTTTTTTTTTGTTTAGCAATGCAACTGTGGCCACCATTCCTAAAGTTCTAGGCCTGAATGAATTCTTAGTTTATACCTTACTTATCTAAAATTTAGTGAAAAAAGTGAAAAAGTGTGAGTCACTCAGTTGTATCCAACTCTTTGCAACCCTGTCCATCAGGCTTCTCTGTCCAGTAATTCTCCCCAAGAATAGTGAGATGGGTTGTGATGCCCTTCTCCAGGTATCTTTCCAATCCAGGGAATGAACCCAGGTCTCCTGCATTTCAGGCAGATTCATTACCATCTGAGACACCAGTAGTGCCTTGAAAATGCATTATCCAATCTACATACCTCAAGTATCTTTAGTGTCACATAAAACCCATTTCTATTATTCAGTCTGTTAGTTAAGACACCTAACAGTTTACCAATAAAATATTCTACTATAATGTTGGCTGACATTTCTAGAATGATGATTCTCCTTTTGGAAAACTAGCTACACTTTCTAATTCTGTGAAGAAAATAGCACAGTAGCTTGCTGAAATCTTTTCAAGTCGTTTAATTGATTCACACAGTCCTTGGAGGTAAATTCATAAGGGATTGGGGAGAACCACCCTTTTTCCATTTATATTTAATGTATGTGTTTTGTAAAGTACTATTCTATTTTATATTTTACATTCACTTTTATAATTACCTTAAGCTTTGATGAAGAAGTCCTTATTTAATTATGGACATTTTCATTGTGAGAAGGTTGTTTGTAATCCTTCGGGGACTACCTAACTGAGATTTATAGTGCTTTGCTTTAAGAATAGAGCAATTAAGTCTATTTTTGTTTTATAGTCAAATGAACAAAAAAGCTTATTTTTAGAGAATTTAATTCCAAGTACATAAACTAAATATGGCACCAGAAAAAAAATATTGTGTATATAATGTCAAAATTTTTGTAAATGGAAGTGCAACTTGGACTGCCTATCCATCAGTGCTGCACCCACCCAATCAGTTAATCACAGATGCAATCAATCACTAATGTAAGATACTAGAAAAAATCTTTAATGTTTCAAAAAGCAAAACTTGAATCTGCAGTACACTGGCAAATATTTATATTGAATTTACATTGTGTTAGGTATTACAAGGAATCTAGAGATGATTTAGCGTAGGGAGGATGTGTGTAGGTTATATGTAAATACTAGTCATGTGATATGAGACTTCAGCATCTGTGGATTTTGGTACTGCTGAGTGTCCAGTAACTTATTCCCCTGGGAAACTGAGGAATGACTCCATGTAATATATGTTCCCACTTATATGTGGGCATATTTATATTTCCTTTAAAATGATTAATTCAGTAACTAAGCAAATATTTATTGAATTCTCACTGTGAACCAAACTAATCCAAATCTTGAACAAGAAATAATAAATCTTCAAAGTGCTGAGGAAGAGAGAGAGATGGAGAGGTAGGGGAAAGAGAGAGAGAGGTGGAAGAGGTGAGACTGGTGGGAAAGGGGAGGAGAGGATGGGAAGAGAAAAAAAAAAGGATATTTATAAAAGTGTTAAACAAATCATTTCCAAGGTAATATAAAGGGCAGCTGAGGAGAAATATGGATAGTTCAGGTAACAGCTTAAAAAAGATCTGACATAATCAAATTCACCAATTGGACATAGGACAGTTTCAAATGTTCTCTTGAGGACTAGATTTTAAGCAATATATTGAGTAATTCAAGTTTTTTACATTGACTTCATAAATGTTTTTCCTGTGTGACACTACATCATTAAGAAGTGCTGGATTTTTTTTTTTTTTCCTTCAAATATTATGTGTTTAACTAGATGTAACCAAGTGACTAAGTTCTGGCCAATGAGATGAAGATACAAGCCTTTATAACTGGTAACTCAGGTAAAAAGTCCTTCTTTTTGACCTTTCCATTTTCCTTTCTCCTGGACTAGTAGTGTAATGGCTGATGCAGAACCACTACAGCATATGAGGTGGTCAGAAGGTATAACCACAAGTCAAAGCAGTAAAGGAGAAGGAAAGAAGTAGCCCAACTCTGTGAAGACTATTGATGCTGCCGCCGCCCATGAGCGCAGGCTGCGGAGGTGGCCGCCGCCCTTGAGCGCGGCCGGGAGAAGCCACCTCGCCCCCGAGGCCAGGAGCGGCAGCTGAGACAAGCCACCCATGCCTGAGGCCAGGGCCGGCGGCCTGGAGGAGAAACCCGAGGAGTGGTTGCTGGGCAGGCACAGGAGGGCCTAGAGGAGCTATCCTACGTTG
>SJXQ01000076.1:67434-97908 GCA_006408695.1 Aepyceros melampus | reverse complement strand
AAGGCTTTCTTATCTCTTCTTGCTATTCTTTGGAACTCTGCATTCAGATGCTTATATCTTTCCTTTTCTCCTTTGCTTTTTGCTTCTCTTCTTTTCATAGCTATTTGTAAGGCCTCCCCAGACAGCCATTTTGCCTTTTTGCATTTCTTTTCCATGGGGATGGTCTTGATCCCTATCTCCTGTACAATGTCACGAACCTCATTCCATAGTTCATCAGGCACTCTATCTATCAGATCTAGACCTTTAAATCTATTCCTCACTTCCACTGTATAATCATAAGGGATTTGATTTAGGTCATACCTGAATGGCACATAAACATATATATATATATATGCACATACCTATATATACACATATATATGTAAAAGAGTACACATATATATTGGACTTCTCAGGTAGTTCAGTGATTTAAAAAAATCTGCCTGCCAAGCAGGAGATCTGGGTTCGATTTCTGGGTGGGCAAGATCCCCTGGGGAAGGAAATGGCAACCCACTCCAGTATTCTTGCCTGGGAAATCTCATGGACAGAGAAGAGATGTGGGCTACAGTTCATGGGGTCACAAAAGAGTTGGACATGTATGTAAGTCTACAAAACTCTAATTTTGCATGTCAGAAATAGAGAAATAGATATTAATAGATAGAGGTATAAAATACCATCTGTTGTAGATAGACACTACACATTTTTCTCAGACCTGGAATGTCAAGCTCTTCCTGTATAGTTCACATGAAGAAGTTGAGATGGGGACATAAAAACTGAGAGACAGTAAAGAGGAGGATATCATGAGAATACTAAAAGACATACAGATGTGTCAAAAGTAGATCCTTAATAAGGGAAGCTGCAAAAGGGGTTGTCAAGCAGGTAAATTCATTTCATGAGAACTTTTTCATTTTTAAACCAAAATAACTGGAAATGATTGGCATTAAACATCAGTCAAGATTATGGTGGACATCAGTTATAACTGATAGCTGCCAGAAATGAACATAATCATCCATACGGTAAAAAGCTCTCCTCAGCTGAAATTTATTCATTTATACCAAAATAGTAAAGGTGATTTTAAGTTGTTTTCATAATTTCTTTAGTCTTACCTTATGGTTCTTGCTTAAATCTCTATTTTACATTTCTTCAAAATGGGAAAAAAATTATGAAAGTAACCAACGAACTTTAAGATAATCTATATTCCTGCCATGTGGTTTCCTAGGTGGCACGGAGAAGGCAATGGCACCCCACTCCAGTACTCTTGCCTGGAAAATCCCACGGACGGAGGAGCCTGGTGCGCTGCAGTCCATGAGGTCGCTAAGAGTTGCACATGACTGAGCGACTTCANGTAACCAACGAACTTTAAGATAATCTATATTCCTGCCATGTGGTTTCCTAGGTGGCACGGAGAAGGCAATGGCACCCCACTCCAGTACTCTTGCCTGGAAAATCCCACGGACGGAGGAGCCTGGTGCGCTGCAGTCCATGAGGTCGCTAAGAGTTGCACATGACTGAGCGACTTCACTTTCACTTTTCACTTTCATGCATTGGAGAAGGCAATGGCAACCCACTCCTGTGTTCTTGCCTGGAGAATCCCAGGGACGGGGGAGTCTGGTGGGCTGCCGCCTATGGGATTGCACAGTCGGACACAACTGAAGCGACTTAGCAGCAGCAGCAGGTGGCGCTAGTGGTAAAGAACCCTGCTAAAGAAGGAGACATAAGAGACACAGATTCAATTCCTGTGTCCGGAAGGTCCCCTCGAGGAGAGCATGGCAACCCACTCCAGTATTCTTGCCTAGAGAATCCCATGGACAGAGAAGCCTGGCGGGCTATAGTCCACAGGGTCACAAAGAGCTGGACACAACTGTAGCGACTTAGCACTACACACATACACATATTCCTACAATACACATCAGTGTCATTTTTCACACCATGAAATAATGGGTGAAAATCTCCTTTGTCCATGGGATTTTCCAGGCAAGAGTACTGGAGTGGGTTGCCATTGCCTTCTCCAATATATTGATACTAATGTTACAAATATATGGAATGATTAAAATAAATGTTTTGGTAAAAAATAATGTTGTGGCATCCATGCATTCAATCAATATTTAAATAGTGTGAGGGACAAAGGTTTGTATGGATCAGTTTAGTTCAGTTCAGTTCAGTTGCTCAGTTGTGTCCGACTCTTTGCGACCCCATGAACCACAGCACGCCAGGCCTCCCTGTCCATCACCAACTCCCAGAGTTTACTCAAACTGATGTCCACTGAGTCAGTGATGCCATCCAACCATCTCATCCTCTGTCGTCCCCTTCTCCTCCTGCCTTCAATCTTTCCCAGGATCAGGGTCTTTTCAAATGAGTCAGTTCTTCGCAACAGGTAGTCAAAGTATTGGAGTTTCAGCTTCAACATCAGTCCTTCTAATGAATATTCAGGACTGATCTCCTTTATTTTTTTTTTAAATTAATTTTTATTTTTTAGTTTGTTTTGCTTTACAATACTGTATTCGTTTTGTTACACATTGACATGAATTAGCCATGAGTGTACATGAACTCCCAATCCCGACCCCCACCTCCACCCTCCCGCCCCACACCCTCTCTCTGGATTATCCCCGTGTATCAGTCCCTAGCATCCTGCATCCTGCATCAAACCTGCCTTAAACTTATGATCTCCTTTAAAATGGACTGGTTGGATCTCCTTGCAGTCCAAGGGACTCGCAAGAGTCTTCTCCAACACCACAGTTCAAAAGCATCAATTCTTCAGCACTCAGCTTTCTTTATAGTCCAACTCTCCCATCCATACATGACTACTGGAAAAACCATAGCCTTACTAGATGGACCTTTGTTGGCAAAGTAATGTCTCTGCTTTTTAATATGCTGTCTAGATTGCTCATAACTTTTCTTCCAATGAGTGTCTTTTAATTTCATGGCTGCATGTGTGGATAGACACTTCTATATGCTGTATATGTCTGATCCAATGTTTCTGACAAGCAGGACTCTGAGTGAACTGTGAGTCCCAGGGGAGCAGTATGAGTTGTTAAAACTGGGTGCTTAAGTGATGTATTTATAACCATATAAATTGTTTTTATAAGGAACAGTTCCAATGGGGTTTACTCAAAGTAATCATATTTCATATAAGAAAATATCAAGTGTTGGAAAGGAGTTTGGAATGAAAGCTGAGCCAAAGAAAGTCTTTTTGAATTGTACCTAAGAAAAGCAGAAGAATAGGAAAATACTTACTTCTGTAAATAGGAATATTTACTTCTGTAAATAGGAATAAAAATTAAATAAAAATGAAAAGGAGATAAGGTCTTATATCCAACAGGAATGAAATAGGTGCAGGGTTAATTAACAAGTTGATAATTTAGGAGGAAAGCAAGCAAGAAAGAAAACTCCCTCACTAGTTAGGTGGAGTCATAATGATACTCTTCTACTCACAGGATTCTTATCTACCTTGTGCACAAATTTTTAATCATAGTTTGAGCAAGGATGCAAATATTCAGCATTTTTCTTTCAATCTCCCATCCACAGTCCATACCTGATTCTGGAATACCAGATATAAGGATATAAAATATTTCCATTACCTTAAGTCTCATTTTTCCCTTAACTGCATTTTCCTCACCCTGTGGTAACCATCACGCAGTATGTACTTTTGTGCCTATGTTTTCCTCTTTCAATATCAAATTTTTGAGGATCATCCATGTAATAGCATCTTTTAAATAGGCCACTGCTGGGCTACTTGCCATAGGGTAAGACTGCTATTGATAATAACTGCTCTGTTACTCTGCAGAATTGGACTGATTGATGGTACCATCTCACACACTAGCAAAGTAGTGCTCAAAATTCTTCAAGCAGGCTTCAACAGAATATGAACCAAGAACTTCCAGATGTTCAGGCTGGTTCGAAAAGACAAAGGAACCAGAGATCAAATTGCCAACATCAACTGGATCATAGAAAAAGCAAAAGAATTCCAGAAAAACATCTACTTCTGCTTTATTGACTATGCTAAAGCCTTTGTGTGGATCACAACAAACTGTGGGAAATCCTGAAAGAGACGGGAATAGCAGACCATCTTACCTGCCTCCTGAGAAATCTGTATCCAGATTAAGAAGCAACAACTAGAGCCAGACATGGAACAATGGACTGGTTCCAAATTGGGAAAGAGGTATGTCAAGGCTGTATATTCTCAATCTTCTTACTTAATTTAAAAGCAGAGTAATGTAAAGGAAGTTAGCCACTTAATCGTGTCCAACTCTTTGTGACCCCATGGTTTCTAGCCCACCATGCTTGTCCACGAAATTCTTCAGGCAAGAATACTAGAGTGAGTTGCCATTTCCTTCTCCACATATGCAGAGTACATCTTGTGAAATGCCGGGCTAGATGAATCATAAGCTGGTCAAAATTGCAGGGAGAAATATCAATAACCTCAGATATGCAGATGACACCACCCTTATGGCAGAAAGTGAAGAGGAATGAAAGAGCCTCTTGATGAAAGAGGAAAGTAAAAATACTGACTTAAAACTCAACATTCAAAAAATGAAGATCCTAGCATCCAGTCCCATCACTTCATGGCAAATAGATATGGAAACAGTGATAGACTTTATTTTCTTGGGCTCCAAAATCACTGCAGATGATGACTGCAGGCATGGAATTAAAAGACGCTTGCTCCTTGGAAGAAAAGCTATGACCAACTTAAACAGCTTATTAAAAATCAGAGACATTACTTTGCCAACAAAGTAATGTCAAGAGTTTGCCAACAAAGCTCTGTCTCATCAAAGCTGTTTTTTCCAGTAGTCATGTGGATGTGAGAGTTGGACCATGAAGAAAGGTGAGAAAAAATTGATGCCTTTGAACAGTGGTGTTGGAGAAGACTGTGAAAGTCCTTGGACTGCAAGGAGATCCAGCCAGTCAATTCTAATGGAAATCAGTCCTGAATATTTGTTGGAAGGACTGATGTTGAAACTGAAGCTCCAATGCTTTGGCCACATGATGTGAAGAGTTGACTCATTAGAAAAGAACTGGATTCTGGGAAAGATTGAGGGCAGGAAAAGAAGGGGACAACAGAGGATGAGATGTTTGGATGGCATCACCAACTCAATGGATATGAGTTTGAGCACTGGGAGATGGTGAAGGACAGGGAAGCTTGGCATGCTGCAGTCCATGGGATTGCAGAGTCAGACACGACTGAGTAACTAAACAACAACAGACTTTTATCCAAGCTCAGTCTTTTCCCCTTTGCAATTTTGCTTCTCTCACTTCCCATTCATACTGTTTAAAAAAAAAAAAAAACACTCTCAGAAAATCAAGTACAACTGAATCTGTCTCACATTCTGTTTTTAAGGTTGAGTCAGAAAATTGGTAGTGAGATTATCCTAGGCAGCTTACTCTGTGGGATTCTAAGTTGGATTACCCACCAGTCAGCTGGTAATGGACCCAGAATCACCGGTGATGGATATAAGATGGATAATCCCTGGCATGCTGTGGAGTATAATTGTTTGTACTTTTAGCTGGAGTGTATGGAACAGGACACATTGGAAGGGTATGCACTGTCTTGTACAGTATCTCTGGCATTTGAAAAGTGTGAGGAAAATAGTAGTTATAAGGACTCTGGAATGGAAGAGCTATTTCTGTGTACCAGTGATTCTTTGAAGAAAGAAAATAACTTTCAATCAACCACTGAAAGCAAAGTACTGAAATCCAGAGAACTTCTTTGTCAGATTTCAAAGAATCACTCATTTTCTCTAACTGGAGAGCTGACTGTACTGAGAACCACTCTCAGGACCTAATCTTCAGAGCAGCAGAACTTCATAAGAGGTTGAACTCTCACCCCTGGTGAGACACCAATGCTATAATTTCAAAAAGGTTGTAGGTCATGGAAACTTTAGCTGGGATGACGAGGTAGATGTACTAAAGAACCTTGACTCCACAGGAGCTATAGCAGGGTCCCCTCTCCATATGAGAGTATAGCTGATCACATTTTAAAGGGAAAGATTCTATAAAATGATACAATTTGAAGTTACAGAAGAGAAACAAGATAATTAGTAGATATGCCCATGAAGTGATAAGACAAAATTTTCAATAGTCACAGTTAAGAAAGGAAGATTGCAGCTAGGCTTGCCTGGAGCTGAGGAGAATGTAGATGAAGTTGAGGACCATGAATTTACAGGAGCAATCATCTTTTCACTGCCCACAGCATGAGGTTAAGAATAAATGGACAGATGTATTTACCAAGTTCAGGGGTTTTATTAGGTTGGCAAAATAGAAGGACAGTGAGAAAAGGTTGTAAGCCTATTCATAGATATCATGAACCATGGGATCTAAACAACTTAGGGAAGGAAGAAGATTGAAAGAAATGAGCAGGTAGGAAGAAAGCTAGGAAGTTGTGGTCCAAAGCAAACATCTGAATTTATCAGTTTAGCAATAATGAAGTTTTGCAAAAATGAAGAACTAGGGTATAGCCCATCAGAGTAGTGGCTGATGCTCTATCCTGTCAATGGACAAAGTCATTAAAGCCTGGCTAAGCAGACAAGTCAAGGGATACAGAAATCATTATTTCTAGAAATTTTGAGACTAATAAGTTGTACACATTCCTAGTGTTATTGGAATTACATAAGAGAAACAAGTAACAGAAGTCTTCACTGATAGGTACCTCACATTCGCTAAAAAATTTAAACACCTGGCTCACAGATTTCTCTTCAGCACAAATCTTTCTAGCATTGTCCTTGGATATTTAGCAAAAAGCAAGACTTCTGGAAATTATTCTCAAGTTCAGTTCAGTTCAGTTGCTCAGTCATGTCCAACTCTTTGCGACCCCATAAATCGCAGCACACCAGGCCTCCCTGTCCATCACCAACTCCTGGAGTTCACTCAGACTCACAAGTACTTCAGAGTAAAAGAAAGATAAGGGGACTTCCTTGGGGTCCAGTGGTTAATCCATGCTGTCACCGCAGGGGGCACAGGTTTGATCCCTAATCAGGGAACTAACATTCCTGCATGTCCCATGATGTGGACACACAGAAAAAAAGGTACACAATTTTAAGAACTAGTGAATCTGGCTAAAGGTTTATGAGAGTTTTCTATAGTAGTCTTACAGCTTCTCTGAAAGTTTGAAATTATATCAAAATAGTTTAAAAATAAATCTCATAGAATTGAAATAAAAGAGGTCTTACAGATAATTCTATGATATATACCAATCAAAATTTAAAGACCAATTTAATCTGAGAAAACGAACAATAGTCATAGCCTTATTTCAGTCAACATCTATGCATTATGAAAATGCAATTAATCAACTTTTTGAAGCATTTTAGTACAAAACAGCAATTTATTTCATCTGATGCTGCTGTGATTTTTGTATGATTATATATATGTGAACTGTGAACTTCCAGATGTTCAAGCTGGTTTTTTTAAAAAAGGCAGAGAAACCAGAGATCAAATTGCCAACATCTGCTGGATCATCAAAAAAGCAAGAGTTCCAGAAAAACATCTATTTCTGCTTTATTGACTATGACAAAGCCTTTGACTGGGTGGATCACAATAAACTGTGGAAAATTCTGAAAGAGATGGGAATACTAGACCACCTGACCTGCCTCTTGAGAAATCTGTATGCAGGTCAGGAAGCAACAGTTAGAACTGCACATGGAACAGACTGGTTCCAAATAGGAAAAGGAGTCTGTCAAGGCTGTATATTGTCACCCTGTTTAACTTATATGCAGAGTACATGAGAAATGCTGAGCTGGAAGAAGCACAAGCTGGGATCAAGATTACCAGGAGAAATATCAATAACCTCAGATATGCAGATGACACCACCCTTATGGCAGAAAGTGAAGAGGAATTAAAAAGCTTCTTGATAAAAGTGAAAGAGGAGAGTGAAAAAGTTGGCTTAAAGCTGAACATTCAGAAAATGAAGATCATGGCATCTGGTCCCATCACTTCATGGGAAATAGATGGGGAAACAGTGTCAGACTTTATTTTTTGGGGCTCCAAAATCACTGCAGATGGTGATTGCAGCCATGAAATTAAAAGACGCTTATTCCTTGGAAGGAAAGTTATGACCAACCTAGATGTCATATTCAAAAGCAGAGACATCACTGAGCCAACAAAGGTCCATTTAGTCAAAGCTATGGTTTTTCCTGGGGTCATGTATGGATGTGAAAGTTGGACTGTGAAGGAAGGTGAGCGTTGAAGAATTGATGCTTTTGAACTGTGGTTTGGAGAAGACTCTTGAGAGTCCCTTGGACTGCAAGGAGATCCAACCAGTCCATCCTAAAGGAGATCAGTCCTAGGTGTTCATTGGAAGGACTGATGTTGAAGCTGAAACTCCAACACTTTGGCCACCTCATGTGAAGAGTTGACTCATTGGAAAAGACCTTGATGCTGGGAGGGACTGGGCTCAGGAGGAGAGGGGGACAACAGAGGATGAAATAGCTGGATGGCATCACCAACTCGATGGACATGAGTTTGGCTGAACTCCGGGAGTTGGTGATGGACAGGGAGCCCTGGCATGCCGCGATTCATGGGGTCTCAAAGAGTCGGACATGATTGAAGGACTGAACTGAGCTGAATTGTTATGAACTTTTATCTTTGAATTGGATGTTTGGTATCTCTCTTTCATATGATGTACTCTCAGAAAATCTTTCAAACTCTACCACAGACCTCAGTTAAGAAATTGTCTCCAGAAGCTAATTCAAGTTTCTACAGGCAGTAAAATAATGTAATAGGACATTGAATTCAATCTAAACATATCTGGATTTCAGTTTTGGGCCTGCCACATGAAAGTTGTGTGACTTTGAGAAAGTTATATAGTAACATGGGCCTCCATTGCCTCATCTGAAAATTGAGGATCATAACAAATCTTTCATCATTATAACTGAGATTAAAACTATTTTTTAATACAAAGCATTTTCCTAAGTTATTTTTTAATAAATGACAAATCCTTTACCATTGTAAAGAAAATGGGGAAGAATTGTTGAAAATATAATTCAGTCATTTGAAATGACTGAGAAATGGGGCATATGAGTAAATCAAATATTTTCACTTATGATGCATTATCACATGTATAGTACATGCCTTCCAGTTTTCAAAGAATGACAATGATATACATTGAAAACTCAAAACCTATCAAAGTAAATTTTATACTACTACCACTTCAGTAGGAAAACTTCACATCAGTTCCCCTGTGATCCAGTGCAGATTACACATACCAGCTGTCACATAAAAAGAGGAGTCATGATTTTCCTACTCATGAATGGAGTTGGTATGTGTCACTGCTAGAAATGGATAAGAATGCAAGTAAATCAGTTTTTACTATCACTATGGAAACAAAGACTATGAATAATTTTAAAAACAAATATATTTTGGTAAATAAAATAAACTTTGAGAGAAAACAATTTAGGGGAAAAAACTTGTCAAAGTCTAGCAAATGTGTGCTGATCTTATAAATTCCTCCAGAATGGGTACTGCTTTAAACTATACCTGATATACAGTAGGTACTTAATAAATACTTATTGGACAAATGATTAATGGAATGAGTGTACTAATGTCTTAGCATACATTCATACCTTTGTCTCATCATATACAAGACTAAACTTTGCTAAAAATATATCTCTTCTAGTCCTGGTTGGTGTATTTGCTTCTAGCATGTTTTGTATTTATGTATGTTTACATAAGCACAATACTTATTATCTCAAATTACCTATTCTTTCACAGTCTGTAACAGTATGAAATAGAAGATGATCTCTTTTATAAATTTCTGGATGTGTTCCAAGAAAACGCTTAGAAAATTACAGCAAATTAACAAGCTCATAATAGGAGGTAATTCTGATCATCTTCATCACATTCCTCTTTATCACAACAGAATGAAAATGAAATACCTACAATCCTGAAAACAGACAGCTTTGAGAGATTGCCATCTTGAGTTAATTAGAAAAATCTACTTCTTCAACATCCCACATTCACAAGAAGCAGTCAGGCCTTGTTTTTGAATCCTAAGTCTACAGAGAAATGTTTTTGAGGATCAAAATATAGCACAATCAGAAAGCTATTTGTCAGATTCTTCACCCAAAAGGCTTAGGTATGGACTATATAATTTCAATAGATATATTCTTTCATATAAAATGTCACAACTCCAAAAGATACGTATTTTTATCTCCATTTTCAGGATAAAGAAACTGACTCTGAGAAAGATAAAATAAATTGCCTAAGACCACACAGATAAGCAAGTGTAGATAGATCTAGAAGCCAAAATAGGCCTGTACCTCTGAAGCTCGCACACCTAACCATATACAATTCTGCTTCCTATTTCAGATTTCAGTAAAGTATGATTTGCATTTCCATATTCTGATTGTGTGTTCCAACACATCCTAAGTGCTTTCTATGAGCATTTCCATAAAGCAGCAGTAATTCCCACTCCTTAGGAAAGTACTATCCATCCCATTATATTTCTCAGGGGAATGGTTACTTATCGAACTAGAGAGACCAGGACAAAACTGTGCATACCTTGTCAGCCTTGGTCTCTCATTCAGAGCATCCTGCCCTCCATGCACTTGCATTCTCCATTCATCTGTGTGGAATGTTTTCTGGAAGAGACTCAAACTCTGGGAACAAGATTGTGGTTCTCCAACTCAGCCAGTGTTAGGATGGATAAGTTCAATTTGGGATATATGTATTAGAAAGCCAATTTTAATGAGTGATCAAGCTAGGTTTCCAATTCTGCATTTTTATCATTATTAAAATCACCTTGATTTTAAACGTAGAATAGTGACGAAGAATCTGTTCTCTGTCTGAACATATTGCATAGGGACAAGTCTGACTCCACAATTTATATGTGGAAAAGTTACTTAAGCTTTCTGTGCCTCAGTTTCCTCATTTGAAAAATGGGGATATCAATACCCACAACACAGCTACTAATGGCCAAGTCAACATGCTTAGACTACTTCATAGGAGCTGCTAATAAGCTCCAGATCTTCTGTTTTATTATGTAAAGATATCCTCACTCTTTCCAGCTTTGTAACTTATTCCTTCAGACTCCTCCCAAGAGCCCAGTAGTAACTCAGTGGGAAGAGCCATATGCTTGTTAGATTCTTTGGTCTTCCTGACTCCTGTTTTGGTCCTCTTCCATGGCACTTTATTTTTAACTTTCTCTTTTTCCACAAGATCCTGCAATTTAGGGTTTCCATCTTAGCTTATGTTTTCTAATGCTAAGGTCTTCTGCCTTAAGAGGCATAATCATCCTGAAAAACAATACCTTGAGTTTCACATTTGTATGGGCTGTGTACAGGTGGAAGAAGATGACCTTCTCTCATAGTGGAGGACAGTTCTTTAGTGAAGGGTATATAAATTGCTATACTTCCCTGCTCAAAAATTCAAAGAAGTTCCCATTTGCACATTCAGTAGTTTTTTACTATAAACTCCTGGAATAGTTTGCACAGATTTCATTCCTCCTTGCATGTGAGGTTTAGAATAGAGGTTTAGGAGTAAAATTTTTGCCTTTGCTGTGCTAATCAACTCCCCTGATTAGCCCTTTTCACAAATACCTGCAACAACTCAACTGTGCCTATTACCTGAGCTCTGATGCTGGCCATCAGCACCACATTTGTAATCAATTCCAGACCCTTCTACAAAGGTTCCAGGTCTCTCCCCACAT
Source organism: Aepyceros melampus (assembly GCA_006408695.1). Lineage (NCBI taxonomy): Eukaryota > Metazoa > Chordata > Mammalia > Artiodactyla > Bovidae > Aepyceros > Aepyceros melampus. Next base: position 86,294 of record SJXQ01000076.1, on the reverse strand, counting down.
TATCCACTTAGGAGCAATCAGTACTACTACTTGCCTAATAATTCTAATGGCAGCTATCACTCAAAAATGCAGATATACAGAGCACAGTTTGGAATTTTGAAAACCCATTCACTATCTTTCCTGAAGAAATACACACACACATTTATTCTACAACTATTATGTACTAGGTGTTTTTCTGGTAGTGAAATGCAGAGATAAATGAGAGAACTTTCCTGTGGTCTCAAGACAGAGATGGCTAAAGAAACTAAGATCTAATGGTAGTCAGAAATGGTAGTTTGTGCCAAGTGCAATGGGAATACAGAACAGAAATTAGAGTCAGCACAGAAAATAAGACAAGTAATTTGAGCTGATGCTTCAAGGGTAAAAACGAGCTAGCCAGGTAGGAGGTAGGCAAGGAGACAAAAAGCATTTCCCATAAAGGTGACAATGGTCCTGCCCTCTTTACTTTCTTTTCCTTTCTATTCAATCCTTGGATTTCCTTGATCCAGAGCCTGAGCTTTCTTTGAGTTGCCTACAGTTCCACCTCTGCCTTGCAGATTTAGCCTGTCTATCTCAACTAACTATTGCCCTGCCATAATTTGGAACTAAATTCAAAATATTAATACAACTGACTTCTCAACTAGCCCCTGAAAATTTAATTGATCTTAGCTTACCTGATTACATGTTGCCTGTCATAAACTATTTCCTTAAATGGCTTCCTAAGAACACTGTTCTTTAAAAGCTGTAATTATGTTCATGTATAGCATGTTCTCAAACTCAAACACACCAAATACAGACATGCACCAAGTCGTATGTTTTAAGTATCTAAAGCAGCGTATTATTTCATTTTATTCTTTAACATTGTTTGTGGTTTCCATCTAAGGGAGGTCCAAGGCATGTTTCTAAACAAAAATTAATTGCTAGCTTTGAAGTATCAGAGCTTCACTAACCAACAAAGCAGAAATACTCTTACTAGTGAATGCAGCAGCCTCCATTATGAAGTTAGATTGTGAGGGTCTACAGTAGCTGTTCAGTTAGAACAGGCTGAATTGGGAACATTTTGTCTGTCTAATAATAAAATGTACATAATAATTAGCTTGAGTCTCTAAATAATTTGTGAATGGTTTTTGGTTTTAAATTATTTAGCATTATTTCTATTAATTTGAAAACCTGAACCATACATGTGTAATTTTAAAAGTATCATTTGTCTCAAGTCTTAAAAAGGGCTTAATACTAAATAAGTTAAATGATAATATTACCAGTAATCTTTAAAGATATTATCAGTTCAGTTCAGTCACTCAGTCGTGTTCGACTCTTTGCGACCCTATGAATCGCAGCACGCCAGGCCTCCCTGTCCATCACCAGCTCCTGGAGTTCACTCAGACTCACATCCAACGAGTCAGTGATGCCACCCAGCCATCTCATCCTCTGTCGTCCCCTTCTCCTCCTGCCCCCAATCCCTCCCAGCATCAGAGTCTTTTCCAGTGAGTCAACTCTTCACATGAGGTGGCCAAAGTACTGGAGCTTCAGCTTTAGCATCATTCCTTCCAAAGAAACCCCAGGGCTGATCTCCTTCAGAATGGACTGGTTGGATCTCCTTGCAGTCCAAGGGACTCTCAAGAGTCTTCTCAAACACCACAGTTCAAAAGCATCGATTCTTCGGCGCTCAGCCTTCTTCACAGTCCAACTCTCACATAATTCATGACCACTGGAAAAACCATAGCCTTGACTAGGAGGACCTTAGTCAGCAAAGTAATGTCTCTGCTTTTGAATATGCTATCTAGGTTGGTCATAACTTTTCTTCAAAGGAGTAAGCATCTTTTAAAAAATATCTTAGATTATTGAAGGTCATCTTTCTAAATGTTCTATAGTAATTTGGAACTTGACAGTTAAACATAAGAGATATAGATCATGTTTAACAGTACTCATAATTATTGATAACCAGTACACCAATTATTGTATATAGTTTTTGCTGCTGCTGCTAAGTCATGTCAGTCGTGTCCAACTCTGTGTAACCCCATAGATGGAAGCCCACCAGGCTCCTCTGTCTCTGAGATTCTCCAGGCAAGAACACTGGAGTGGGTTGCCATTTCCTTCTCCAATGCATGAAAGTGAAAAGTGAAAGTAAAGTCACTCAGTCGTGTCCGACTCTTCGTGACCCCATGGACTGCAGCCTACCAGGCTCCTCCATCCATGGGATTTTCCAGGCAAGAGTACTGGAGTGGGGTGCCATTGCCTTCTCTGATAGTTTTTGCTACAAAAAGCTAAAAAACAGTGTTTTAATGCAAAAACTATAAAAACAGTGTTTTAATTCATTTTTGTTTCACTAAGGGAATCAGACAGTGTTATTCATAAAAGTCTATCACATAGATAATTTCATTAATAGATATTTATTAAATGGAATCAACTGTACACCATGATTCAAACATGTATCCCACAGTCTTATGCTGTCATTTTTTTTTCTAATACTCCAGTAGGTGGATCATCTATAAATTAGACCCCCCAAAATAAATTATCCAGAAGGGAAAACATTTCAATTGTAAAGTTATTTACAAAATATTTGTGTTCCATTAATATGAATTGGGAGAGTAATTTTTTTGTTAGTCAAAAATAAATTTTGAATTTATGAATAAAAATATATGCCCTAATGGACAATGAACAAGGACCTACTATATAGCTTGTTGTACTCTGCTCCACGATATGTGGAAGCCTGGATCAGGGGGTGTTTTTGGGAGAATGGATACATGTATATATATATGGCTGAGTCCATTTAGTGTTCACCTGAAACTATCACAACATTGTTAATCAGCTATACTCCAATACAAAATAAAAAGTTTTAAAATATATATGCCCTAAGATCATACAACTCACCATGAAGAAATTTCTCAGACATGAAATCAAAGTATGATTGACTTTACAACACTATCAGGTGTTCTTGTCACCAATGGTTCAATTTGTCTTTTAAAACCTTTTCCTATTTTTAATTGTGATCAAAGTTCAGTATTACAACAGCAAGTTAATATTCCATGCTACAGTAGATGAAAATTATTTTTATTTTGTTGCTAGTATCAATCACAGGTGTCAAGATAAATGCAGCAGAGACAGATGGATGAATGAATGCATGCATGCATGCCTAGATAGATGCACATAGAGAGGCAGCCGGCAAGCAGATAGACATAGATACAGAGAGAGAGAGAGACAAGCAAGCAGATAGACATAAATGATTCATTAAAAGTAACTATTCATTAAAAGTAACACTCTTCCCTGATGGCTCAGAGGTTAAAGCGTCTGCCTCCAATGCGGGAGACCGGGGTTCGATCCCTGGGTCGGGAAGATCCTCTGGAGAAGGAAATGGTAATCCACTCCAGTATTCTTGCCTGGAGAATCCCATGGATGGAGAACCTTGTAGGTTACAGTCCACGGGGTTGCAAAGAGTCGGACACGACTGAGAGACTTCACCACCACCACCAAAAGTAACTAAGACAAACATATAACAACAACATATTAAATCATAACAAGTAAATTAGATTGAATGTGGGAAAATATAGATAATTAAGACAATTTCATCTTTATTGTTAAAATTGTTTGGCCATATCATGTATATTTGAAAACATATGTATATACATTGCTAAGTCACTTCAGTCATGCCTGACTCTGTGCAACCCCATAGATGGCAACCCACCAGGCTCCCCCATCCCTGGGATTCTCCAGGCAAGAACACTGGACTGGGTTGCCATTTCCTCTCCAATGAATGAAAGTGAAAAGTGAAAGTGAAGTCGCTCAGTTGTGTCCAACTCTTAGAGACCCTATGGACTGCAGCCTAACAGGCTTCTCCATCCATGGAATTTTCCAGGCAAGAGTACTGAGTGGGGTCCATTGCCTTCTCCATGTATATACACAGTATTATATAAAAGATATCTTTCAATGATTACTTCATCAGATCCAAGAAATTGCAGACTATAACTGCATACTATTTTTCAGTTCAGTTCAGTTCAATTCAGTCCCTTAGTCATACCCAACTCTTTGCGACCCCATGGACTGAAGCATGTCAGGCTTCCCTGTCCATCACCAACTCAAACTCATGTCCATCGAGTCAGTGATGTGATTCAACCATCTCATCCTCTGTTGTCCCCTTCTCTTTCTGCTTCAATCTTTCCCAACATCAGGATCTTTTCCAATGAGTCAGTTCTTCGCATCAGGTGGCCAAAATTGGAGTTTCAGCTTCAACATCAGTCCTTCCAATGAATATTTAAGACCGATTTCCTTCAGGATTAACTGGTTTGATCTCCATGCAGTTCAAGGGACTCTCAAGAGTCTTCTCCAACATCACAGTTCAAAAGTATCAATTCTTCAGTGCTCAGCTTTCTTTACGGTCCAACTCTCACATCCATACATGACTACTGGAAAAACCATGATTTTGACTACTCGGACCATTATCAGCAAAGTAATGTCTCTGCTTTTTAATATGCTGTCTAGGTTGGACATAGCTTCTCTTCCTAGGAGCAAGCACCTTTTAATTTCATGGCTGCAGTCACCATCTGCATGCTACTTTTAGTCCAAGTCTACCAAATATGCCTTTCAATTTTTTTTTTCATTTCTAATTAAAGGAAACATAATTTTTAATAAACTACTAAAAAAAGTGAGAACTTTCATTGCACTGCCATTGGTGGCTCCTATGGACTAAAATACTACCTTTGTGTGGGGTCTTAAGTGATTAGGGATTGGCTAAGTCCTTAATGAAGAACTCTGAATACCCAGCTGCTTTTGTGTAGTTAGGATAGGCTGAAGTGTCAGAGACAGGATAATGAGGCTCTAGGATGTAGGGACACTAACAAGATGAACATGCACCTTCCACAATTCTTTCTGAGATGGACCTTAGCAATAATACTGTGAAATCTAAACCTACACTTTCTACTTAACTCACTATATCCTAGCTCTTATAGGATAAATCTCAACTGGAAATCCTTAAAAGATACAAATAATAGTTTCAAGAGAAATAATTGTTTTAATCTATATTGAATAAACCTATTTTAATCGAGTTTAAATTTTTAGGTAATTTTTACATCTTGTCTTGAAGAAGAAAGGTAACATCTGCTCAGCTAACCACATCAGCTGAATAAGCCCTGGCCCACAACAGGAGGACAAATATTTCCTTTAGTTTAAGATGTCAAACAAAGAAAAAGAAAACACGCTGCACCCATAGGTTTCTCTGGTGGCTTCACCCGCAATGCATGAGACCTGCCTGAGTGCAGGAGACCTGGGTTTGATCCCTGTGGGGAAGATCCCTAGAGAAGGAAATGGCAACCCACTCCAGCATTCTTGCCTGGGAAACCCCATAGACAGAGGAGTCTGGTGGACTACAGTCCACGGGATTGCAAGAGCCAGACATGACTTAGAGATTAAACCACCACCATAGACACACAAACCAGGGCAAAGAGCTCAGGCCCAGGCTACAGAATTTGTTCATCTTCCAAATGTACATGGCATGCAGAGGAGGATGACAGTCTCAGAAGAAGTGAAGCAGCTCGCACAGCCACAAAACCTGAGACATTCACAGTATTTAGCATTATGAAAGAACAATATGTAGCAAAACTACACCAAAGGAAATAGAACTAATGAAACAGAAAGAACCAGAATTTAAAACAGAATTATTATTCTCTGAGAGAATTTAGAAAATCTTGTAAACATGAAGCAAGGGCATATGTTTTTAATAAAAATCATTTGATGATATTTAGATATGAATAATATATTAAATGAAATACAGAATCATTGGGTGGGTTGACCACAGAATGAAAACAGATATAACAACCGTCACATTGAAATCCCTCTTGGATATCCCACCATTATCTGAAATGCAATTTGTCAAAAACTGATATTATATTTACCTCCCCAAAAGGAATGCCTCTCCAGTTTTCATGTTATTATTCATCCCAGTATCCTGCTTGAGGCCATAGGGTTTGCCACCTCAAAATTATTTAAGCTATTTCATATACTATGTACTGCATAAATACTTTTACAGTTAACCATAATTGCATCTCATATTGAGGTATATTAAACAAAAGCTCAAATTTGGAGTATCTTTTAGAACCAGGAAGCAATTAAAAAAAATACTCTGACAAAAGTTGCTAATAGTATCAATATGTAAATTATTCATCCTCTTAAACTTGTTTGGAATTAAAATGATATGCAAACCAAATTTCACTACAAAGCAGTGTTTGCTATTAGAGAAACTACTTTGCAAACTTTAAAACACATTTACCCTACTGTCCAATGTTAATACTGATATTACAATTCAGCATAATGGTAAAGAATGAACTAGACTTTGACAGTGAGTTATCATTGCATATTCTAAATACTCACTTCTTAATGCTCAAGTTTTCCTCACCCATGAAAATGTAATTTGGGGGGTATTATTTCATTTCCTTTGTGTCCTAAATGTTAGTGTCAGTTCAGAATGCATAAAAGAGAGCCCACAGAGAATAAATCCATCCATTATAATTACTGAAATAGAACTGCAGCTGTTTTGCACCTGTTGCTAAAATCTTTTTAGACGTTCTCATTTGAGACACTAATAGTTCTGTGGTTATACAGTTCTGGACCCCTGTGTGTACACAGTTGCAAAGAAACAGATTTATAAGTTTAATAAAAGCTTACATTGAAGTCCTTGTATTGAAATCAAACATTTTACCTTTCTTCAATGGACTATATGGCTAATACCAGAAACATTTGGAATTGAGAGTTAGAAAATTAGCCTATTATATCTCTTGCCATGAGGGATGAGGAAATGTCATCCACGATTTTCATAACATAACACATATTTGCTAAATAATTGAGCATGTAGTTATCTGGTCTCATTTCACAAATACATAAACTGAAGCTTTAAGAAAGTCAAGTAACTTACTAAGACCATGGAGCTAGAAAATGGCTGACCTTAAATCTAGGTTTTTAATCATGATTCAGATTTCTTTCATTTTGTGACAACCTGCAATTCATCACCACCCTATTTTATACAAGAGGCACATGTGTAAAGGCTCCTCTAAGATGTAAAGCATAAACTTATGTAAAGCTATTACAGTTTTCAGAAGAATAGCTCATAATTCAGAAAATTACAAAGGATACTGTTCTATTTCTGGGAAAACAATGTATATTAATATAATATAGGCTTGAAAATAACCTCTATGTATTGCCTAGCATTTTTCAATCAAGTAACTTATTAGTTAAAAAGAATACCATCTTCAAAAGAGACTTTTAAATGCATACAACAGAAAAGGCTTAGTGGAAGTCCATCTGGGACAAAGAGACATAACTTCAGGATGCTGTGTTTTCTAATCTCTTTTAAGTCCTGACAGGAATACTTGTTGATCATATTAGAAAAAACTGCTTAAGAGAAATACTTTAGTGTTTCCTTAGAATATTATGCTGTGAGTGATCTGTTGAATATTACCCCTATATCTCAGACCACTACAATAAAACAAATATCACAACAAAGTAAGTCACATGAAATATTTTGGTTACCCAGTGCATATAAAAGTTGTGTTTACACAATGCTGTAGTCTACTAATAGTCTGTGCAATAGTGTTATGTCTAAAAAACAATGTACTTGTATCAATCAAAAAATACTTTATTGCTAAAAATGTTAACCATCATCTCAGCTTCAGCATGTTGTAGCAATAATATCAAAGATCTCTGGTCACAGATGACAATAAGGAACATAATGATAATGAAAAAAGTTTGAAACATTAAAAGAATTACCAAAATGTGACACAAAAACACAAAGTGAGCATGTTCAGTTCAGCTCAGTTACTCAGTCATGTCGGACTCTTTGCAACCCATGAATAGGAGTACGTCAGGCCTCTCTGTCCATCACCAACTGCCAGAGTTCACTCAAACTCATGTCCATCAAGTCAGTGATGCCATCCAGCCATCTCATCCTCTGTCGTCCCCTTCTCCTCCTGCCCCCAAGCCCTCCCAGCATCAGAGGCTTTTCCAATGACTCAACTCTTCACATGAGGTGGTCAAAGTATTGGAGTTTCAGCTTTAGCATCATACCTTCCAAAGAACACCCAAGACTGATCTCCATCAGAATGGACGGGTTGGATCTCCTTGCAGTCCAAGGGACTCTCAAGAGTCTTCTCCAACACCACAGTTCAAAAGCATCGATTCTTCGGCACTCAGTCTTCACAGTGCAACTCTCACATGCATACATGACCACTGGAAAAACCATAGCCTTGACTAAGACGGACCTTAGTCGGCAAAGTAATGTCTCTGCTTTTGAATATGCTATCTAGGTTGGTCATAACTTTTCTTCCAAGGAGTAAGCATCTTTTAATTTCATGGCTGCAGTCACCATCTGCAGTAATTTGGGAGCCCAAAAAAATAAAGTCTGACACTGTTTCCCCATCTATTTCCCATGAAGTGATGGGACTGGATGCCATGATCTTCATTTTCTGAATGTTGAGCTTTAAGCCAACTTTTTCACTCTCCTCTTTCACTTTCATCAAGACGCTTTTTAGTTCCTCTTCACTTTCTGCCATAAGGGTGGTGTCATCTGCATATCTGAGGTTGTTGATATTTCTGCCAACAATCTTGATTCCAGCTTGTGCTTCTTCGAGCCCAGTGTTGCTCATGATGTACTCTGCATAGAAGTTAAATAAGCAGGGTGACATTATATAGCCTTGACGTACTCTTTTTCCTATTTGGAACCTGTCTGTTGTTCCATGTCCAGTTCTAAGTGTTGCTCCCTCACCTGCGTTAGGTTTCTCAAGAGGCCGATCAGGTGGTCTAGTATTCCCAACTCTTTCAGAATTTTCCACAGTTTATTGTGATCCACACAGTCAAAGGCTTTGGCATAGTCAGTAAAGCAGAAACAGATGTTTTTCTGGAACTCTGTTGCTTTTTTGATGATCCAGTAGATGGTGGCAATTTGATCTCTGGTTCCTCTGCCTTTTGTAAAACCAGCTTGAACATCTAGAAGTTCACGGTTTACGTATTGCTGAAGCCTGGCTTGGAGAATTTTGAGCATTACTTTACTAGCGTGTGAGATGAGTGCAATTGTGTGGTAGTTTGAGCATTCTTTGGTATTACCTTTCTTTGGGATTGGAATGAAAACTGACATTTTCCATTCCTGTGGCCACTGCTGAGTTTTCCAGATTTGCTGGCATATTGAGTACAGCACTTTCAAAGCATCATCTTTTAGGATTTGGAATAGCTCAACTGGAATTCCATCACCTCCAATAGCTTTGTTTGTAGTGATGCTTCCTAAGGCCCACTTGACTTCACATTCCAGGATGTTTGGCTCTAGGTGAGTGATCACACCATTGTGATTATCTTGGTCGTGAAAATCTTTGTACAGTTCTTCTGTGTATTCTTGCCACCTCTTCTTAATATCTTCTGCTTCTGTTAGTTCCAGACCATTTCTGTCCTTTATCGAGCCCATCTTTGCATGAAATGTTCCCTTAGTATCTCTAATTTTCTTGAAGAGATCTTTTGTCTTTCCCATTCTGTTGTTTTTCTCTATTTCTTTGCATTCATCACTGAGGAAGGCTTTCTTATCTCTTCTTGCTATTCTTTGGAACTCTGCATTCAGATGCTTATATCTTTCCTTCTGTCCTTTGTTTTTTGCTTCTCTTCTCTTCACAGCTATTTGTAAGGCCTCCCCAGACAGCCATTTTCTTTTTTGCATTTCTTTGCCATGGGGATGGTCTTGATCCCTTTCTCCTATACAATGTCACGAACCTCATTCCATAGTTCATCAGGCACTCTATCTATCAGATCTAGTCCCTTAAATCTATTTCTCACTTCCACTGTACAATCATAAGGGATTTGATTTAGGTCATATCTGAATGGTCTAGTGGTTTTCCCTACTTTTTTCAATTTAAGTCTGAATTTGGTAATAAGGAGTTCATAATCTGAACCACAGTCAGCTCCTGGTCTTGTTTTTGCTGACTATATAGAGCTTCTCCATCTTTGGCTGCAAAGAATATACTCAGTCTGATTTCTGTGTTGACCATCTGGTGATGTCCATGTAAAGAGTCTTCTTTTGTGTTGTTTGAAGAGGGTATTTGCTATGACCAGTGTGTTCTCTTGGCAAAACTCTATTAGCCTTTGCCCTGCTTCATTCAGTACTCCAAGGCCAAATTTGCCTGTTACTCCAGGTTTTTCTTGACTTCCTACTTTTGCATTCCAGTCCTCTATAATGAAAAGGACATCTTTTTTGGGTGTTAGTTCTAAAAGATCTTGTAGGTCTTCATAGAACCATTCAACTTCAGCTTCTTCAGTGTTACTGGTTGGGGCATAGACTTGGATTACTGTGATATTGAATGGTTTGCCTTGGATTCCAAGGCCAAATTTGCCTGTTACTCCAGGTTTTTCTTGACTTCCTACTTTTGCATTCCAGTCCTCTATAATGAAAAGGACATCTTTTTTGGGTGTTAGTTCTAAAAGATCTTGTAGGTCTTCATAGAACCATTCAACTTCAGCTTCTTCAGTGTTACTGGTTGGGGCATAGACTTGGATTACTGTGATATTGAATGGTTTGCCTTGGAAATGAACAGAGATCATTATGTCGTTTTTGAGATTGCATCCAAGTAGTGCATTTTGGACTCTTTTGTTGACTATGATAGCTACTCCATTTCTTCTGAGGGAGTCCTGCCTGCAGTAGTAGATATAATGGTCATCTGAGTTAAATTCACCCATTCCAGTCCACTTTAATTCACTGATTCCTAGAATGTCGATGTTCACTCTTGCCATCTCCTGTTTGACCACTTCCAATTTGCCTTGATTCCTGGACCTAACATTCCAGGTTCCTATGCCTTATTGCTCTTTATAGCATCAAACCTTGCTTCTATCACCAGTCACATCCACAACTGGGTATTTTTTTGCTTTGGCTCCATCCCTTCATTCCTTCTGGAGTTCTTTCTCTACTAATCTCCAGTAGCATATTGGGCATCTATTGACCTGGGGAGTTCCTCTTTCAGTATCCTATCATTTTGCCTTTCATACTGTTCATGGGGTTCTCAAGGCAAGAATACTGAAGTGGTTTGCCATTCCTTTCTCTAGTGGACCACATTCTGTCAGACCACTCCACTATGACCCACCCATCTTGGGTGGCCTCACAGGGCATGGCTTAGTTTCATTCAGATGAGGCTGTGGTCCATGTGATTAGATTGACTAGTTTTCTGGGTCTCCTGCATTGCAAGCAGACGCTTTCCAGTCTGAACCACTAGGGAAGTCTCAAAGTGAGCAAACATTGCTGTATAAATGGAGCCACTATACTTGCTCAAGCAGGGTTGCCACAAACCTTCAACCTGTTTTTAAAAAAATGCAATATATGCAAAGTGAAATAAAGCCAAACCAAATAAAATGAAGTACACTTGTTTAGACATAAGCCAGTAACTTCACCATTTAAACTCTTAGATTAATTCTAGGGATAGAAACTTGATTTACGGATAGAAACACACTTTAAGGCATGGAATCATATTTTAGAAATAATTTAGGTCAAATGTTTTATTTATTTAAGCCCACAAAACTGAAAACACATTAACATTAATAAACTATTCCTTAGTAACAAGTATTTTATGTAGAATAGCCTATTTCCTCTTCATCAGATACTGACACACTGTTCAAGCATTCCTAAATGATCTAATGCATTCAATCACTGTGATCTGGATTTAAAATACAGTGCAGCTAGTAAACACTGACTCAGAAAACTAATAACCTCAGCTAGATTGTTAATAAATAATAAAACACTTGTATGTGTGCATGCTTCAGTCATGTCCAACACTTTGAGATCCAAGCATTGCAGCCTGCCAGGCTCCTCTGTCCATGGCATTTCCCAGACAAGAATACTATAGTGGGTTGCCATTTCCTCCTCCAGGGAATCTTCCCAATGTAGTGATCAAACCCTCTTCTTAGGGACTGGCAGGAAGATTCTTTACCACTGAGCCACCTGGGAAGAAGATAAACTTACCTAAAATAAATGCTATCTTCCTTACATATAGGGGATTTCCCTATATGTAAGTGCATGAAAAGCAGGTTTGATCCCTTGGCTGGGAAGATCCCCTTGAAGAGAAAATGGCAACCCACTCTAGTATTCTTGCCTGGGAAATCCCATGGACAGAGGAGCCTGGCAAACTACAATCCAGAGTCAGACACAACTTAGCGACTAAACAACAAGGAACAAATATAACCCATAATTAATAACAAATACTATAAAGTACCAACTATAGGCCAAGTAATGTTCTTTGTCCTTAACAAATAAAATCATTGCAATCTTATCAGATAATTACTTTTCACTGGTGAGTAAACTAAGACTCTTCCAATTGATCTTCCTAATACTGTAACCCATCATAAGGGCAGATTAGTCTAACTGCAAGGGTCACACTCCTGTCCACTGCTGCTGCTGCTGCTGCTGCTAAGTTGCTTCAGCTGTTCTGTTCTGTGCGACCCCATAGACAGCAGCCCACCAGGCTCCCCCGTCCCTGGGATTCTCCAGGCAAGAACACTGGAGTGGTTTGCCATTGCCTTCTCCAATGCATGAAAGTGAAAAGCGAAAGGGAAGTCACTCAGTCATGTCTGACTCTTCACAACCCCATGGGCTGCACCCTACCAGGCTCCTCTGTCCATGGGATTTCCAGGCAAGAGTACGGGAGTGGGTTCCATCGCCTTCTCCGTCCTATCCGCTACTCCTCTACAATAAATGTGAATAACAATTTTTTTCTTAAGTATGTTCTCTTAAAACATAGTATCTTACAATGTTGATTACATTATTATGTAATTCTTTGTGAAGTCCACCCTGTGCCACTTGTAATTAGCCAACTGTAAATTACTATAGTCCGAATAGATTCATCTCTGTTGATCATTTTTAAACAAGAAGAGAATGTTGAAAACAAATTTTATAAATCGAATTTGGATTGTGCAATGCATATTTCATACCAAGTAATCATTAGCTATAATTCAAACTATACATTAATTACAAAATTTGCTTAATAAGGTATAATTCTGAGAATTGAATCTTGTCTATTTTTTCATTCTCATGTGAAAAGAGAAGTTAAAATATTAAATTTCTTTGGGAAGTTCCTAAAAAATAAAACCTAATTTTAATCCAATAAGATTTACAATAAAATAAATCTTTGGGCTTCCCAGGTGGCACTAGTGGTAAAGAACCTGCCTGTCAATGCAGGAGACATAAGAGACACAGATTTGATTCCTAGGTCAGAAAGATCCCCTGGAGGAAGAAATGGCAACCCACTCCAGCATTCTTGCCTGGAGAATCCCCTAGGCAGAGAACCCTGGCAGGCCACAGTACATGGCTCACAAAGAGTCGACATGACTGAAATGACTTAGCATACAAACCTTTGGTTTTGGTTATACTCTTGATTTTTAATTTCTCAATCCTAAAGAGGGGTTCACACTTAACTAGCTAATCTTTAACATTCTTTCAATAATCTCAAAGTAAATTTAGAAATTAGAAAGCAGCAGGTGAGAATAGATCTAAATTACACCAGAACAAATTATATTTCTGAATGTAAGGCATATTAAAGAGGAAAAACAGTTATTTTGAAAGCCTGTATAATTTGATTTGATATTAAGTTTTTTGCCAAAGGATGTCTACAATATTTCTGTAATGTTGTGTTTTGCTTAGAGTGAGGTACAGATATAAATGAACTCATTTCCTTTACAAGGTATAAGTTCATAAATCTACAACTCTGTGTTAGGATATACATGAAGGAAAAGTTACACAATTTTGCCTCTGAGATTCATTTTATATTTCTCGGTTCCCTAGTCAATATCCATTTGAGAATATCTTTAATATGAATGGTAAAATTAAGAAATATTCTGATATCATAATAAGAGTAAACAAAATTTGGAGAAAGGTCAGTAAACATTTGACTATAATGAGTGAAAATAAATCTCAAAGTTTCTAGAAACAAACGATTTCCATGGAAATGTTTGATCTCTAGAGACAATTAAAATTGTTTTAATTTGGGTCAAAACAATTAAAATATTAATGTTTGTTGAGTTCAAAGAATATAAAAATAATTTGTGGCCCATTGACACTTTTGGAATAAAGTAAATTAGTCCTCTAAAACTGTCAACGCTTTAGTAGAGTTTTTAAATTTTTCAAGGAAGCAAAAATTCATCATCACATCACAAAATTAATTCCACCAACTGGCAAAATGCTAAGATGAGTTATATTAATTACTTAGAAGGATATGTGATATAACATTTTTGTACATTTTTGAAAAGAAAATTATTGTTTCTTTTTGAGTCAGACTCCCATCATATAAAAATGCTTAACCCTTTCATTTAATTCAGAAAATATAATGTATTTGATGCCATGTTACACAGGGTTTATCCATTCTCCACAGTGAAGTGCACAAATTTTAGCAATAACATATTCTGTTCCACTGTCATCCATGTAAAATATTGTTTACACTCCAGGACTATTGCTTCAGGAAATTATTGATGAGAGCGCTGCTCCTTCAGAGGAGAAGTAGAAAAGTCCTTTCTGTCCAACCAGGGGCACTTTCAGTCCCTTGCTTTATCTCTATGGCACAGAAGCAAGCAATATTGGATTTCAGACTTTGAATATTAAAAAAAATGAAATGAAATAAAAATCTTTAGAAAGAAACTCTTTAAAACTTCAGTTAGGAACTTTTGTCAAGCTCTGAGCCATCTCCCTTTACTCAGAATGCTTTGTTAAAAATAAAATGAAAAGCAGAGCTTAAGCTATACAGAGTGATCGGCATCCAACTTCAAATGCAACTCACTGCTACTGAACTGAACATTGTAATTGCAATTATAACTCTACACTGGTTCATGCATAAATTATTCAAATTCTGGCAATAGATTATTCAAACATTATCTCTCAAGAAATGCTTCTGAAAGCTCACTAACAATTTTACCGCAACCCTTTACTAACAAAGGCCCTGCAATTAGAAGTTTAATGTCCTTTTTAGACCCTGAAGTGGTCAATAAAATTGTTTTAACATAAATCTATTTTTAGCTGTAATACACTATTAAAAACTTCTCTCTTGTCCAAACTCAAAATAGTCAACACTCTGAAAAGAAAAGGTTGAGAGTTTATCTACATTGTTCAAACCGAGTATATGTACGTCAAAAGACTAACATCTTTTATAAAAGTATGGAAAAAAATGAGATTCTCGATTACTGTTAAAATGTCTACAATGCCAATTTCATATAACCTAACTGGCTTTCCCATCATGATGCATAAAACCATATTTTCATTAAAAAAAAAAAAGTTGAATCAACCATTAGAATAAGTTGCAGCTGAGTTCTAAAATTAATCATTTAGACCTGGCTTTTGTGCAGGTCATAAAATTCATAAATCCTGAGATATGTTGTTGTTCATCCTATAGACTATATGAATTGCCTAAGGACTATTTAATACATAATTTACATGGACATACCTGGGACCCCTGATGGCTTTCCCTGAGCAGTGCATCAAGTCAGTAGCACAGAATGCTTTCTCAACATTGTCGTCTGATCCATCATGAGTGTCACTTACAGCAATCTTAAATTAGTGCATTTTTTAAAAATAAAGAGGAGACAATAAATGTTTACTGCTTAACCTCTGAACAAAGACCTGATTACTTATCTTCTGAAAAGTTCAGAATCTAATCTTATTTCTCCATGACTGGGTCTTTTAAACTAACTGCTTCTCATTGATCTAAGCAGGTCTTAGCCCTGTTGCTGAGCCAAGCATTGGGGCAGCTGAAATATCTAGACTGGCTTCACCTATGTCACATGATCAGAAAATATTTATGTAAGAGTTAAAAATTATGATATGATCTCTTCTTGTTATGTGTGCATATGTGCTAAATCACTTCAGTTGTGTGCAACTTTTTAAGACCCTATGGACTGTATGTAGCCCACCAGGCTCTTCTGTCCATGAAAGTCTCCAGGCAACAATATTGGTGTGGGTTGCTAGGCCCTCCTCCAGGGGATCTCCCCAACTCTGGGATCAAACCCAAGTCTCCTGCCTTGGCAGGCAGGTTTGTTTGTTTTAACTACTACCACTACCTGGGAGACTCCATTCTTGTTATATAAAGGCTTAAATATAAATGTTCCTTTGTCATGGCTATACAGACAACAAGGTATCTTGTTACTCGTTACCTGTATTGCTTAACCTTTGGATTAAACTTTTTCTTCCATAACTGAATAATGTATGCCTATCCTATCTGGGTGAAAAGCAGAGGATTGTGCTTTGTCTTACAATGTCCTCCTATAGAAGAGAAGGATATACCTGCTGGTCCTACTAGCTGTCATTCTGCCAGCACAGCAGAGATGCACAGTATATACAACATAAATTTCTGTCTTTATGTCTATATTTATACTCCACATCATTCCATGAAAGATTCCAGCATGGTTTACAGGAAAATATGCTTACTCTAAGATGAAACAAAATGTATTTTGACATTATAACTAAATAAAAACAAGAGCAGTGAGAGAGCAGGAATACAATTTGAAAAAAGAATAATCATAATAACTACCATTATTTGTATATAATTTAAGGTTCAGACCAGGAAGAACACGGTAAACATGATCAGCTTCTTAAAGATTCAATAGTTTCTGTAAGGCTTAAAAACACACAAAGAGACATTGCTTTGCCTAGTTAAAACCATAACCAATATCTGATTTTTCTTTCTCAGTGAACGGAGCCAAGAACACAAAAAGGTAGCACTGGCCAGGAGGTAACCTTGAAGAAAGTGCCTTGAAATGGTAGTTATGATTCTACAGTAATAAGAAGAAGCCTGCAGCCTTATTTTTATCCTGTTTATGAAGCCCTGTGGCAGGGAAGGAGGGAAGATGCAGATTAAGGATATGCCATAAACTAGTCAATGCACAAGTGTGAAATGGATATGAAACTATTAGCAGAATTTTTGCTGCCAGCAAAAGAAATTCATGTGTATAGAAAATGCAGTTTATTAGTCAGGACTCTATGAGAAACCCATAAAATCCTGTCTTCATCAATCTTTTGTTATTCAAAAAATTAACTTGCCAAGGAAACCTTGCATATCAAAATAATATTTATCATTATTCAAATACATTAAGAGCAAAAGAACTAGAAAGTATATTTCAAAGAAATAAATAGCCTTAATTTTATCCTTTCAACTTTGCTGGAGAATAAAGTGATTAGATTCTGGATTTGCATTAATGAATAATTTAGGAGTTATGAAGAAGACACTAATTGTTGATGGAACAACCTTTGCTGAAGAACACTATTTAAATAAGCAGAGTGCCTCAGGGTATTTTTGTCAGTCTAAAGAGAGCCATTTTATTTCACTCTAGGAACTTCTACAGTTCAGTGTTGCATTAACTAAAAGAGTTTTAGGCAGCACAGTTGCTTGTGCATATCAATGGAAAATCTCAATAGAAATATTATTTCTGATTTTTAGATAAAAAATAAAAGGGTAACAGACCACATGGAACAGATATAAACAAAAATAGGGGAAAACCATAAAGAATGTTACAAAAGAGCCATTGCCCCAACAGTATTACATACTCAGCTAATCTGTTTACATAGTCTGTAGTTACATCAATTGATAATAAACTAATTGTCTGTAAAAAACAGCAGTCACTTTACCTTTAATCCAACAAGGAGATGCCCTCAGTCCTCATTGTTACTGAGTGCCTACTGTATATGAGATGATTTTCTAGACACAGAAGACAAAGAAGCCTCTAGATTTTTACAAATCATAACAGTTCACCAATATTAAATGTACTTCAAGAAATAAGCACCAAATTGGAAAGGAACGTTGTTTTGAATCTTTATATTTCTAGGACTTAGGTTTTGCAATCCTGCAATTTTTAATAAAGAAAAATAAATGTGTTTTTAGACAACAAATAGAGAATAACTATATTATCATTTCTTTTTTAAATATAAATTTATTTATTTTAATTGGAGGTTAATTAATTTACGATATTATATTGGTTTTGCCATACATTAACATGAATCCACCATAGGAATACACGTATTCCCCATCCTGAACACCCCTCCCTTCCTGTACCATCCCTCTGGGTCTCTCAGTGCACCAGCCCCAAGCTTCCAGTATCATTCATGCATTGAACCTGGCCTGGTGATTCATTTCATATATGATATTATACATGTTTCAGCCATTCTCCCAAATCATCCCACCCTCTCCCTCTCCCACAGAGTCCAAAATACTGTTCTATACACCTGTGTCTCTTTTGCTGTCTCGCATACAGGGTTATTGTTACCATCTTTCTAAACTCCATATATATGTGTTAGTATACTGTATTAGTGGTTTTCTTTCTGGCTTACTTTACTCTGTATAATAGGCTCCAGTTTCATCCACCTCATTAGAAATGATTCAAATGCATTCTTTTTAATGGCTGAGTAATACTCCGTTGTGCATATGTACCACAGCTTTCTTATCCATTCGTCTGCTGACGGACATCTAGGTTGCTTCCATGTCCTGGCTGCGATGAACACTGGGGTACACGTGTCTCTTTCAATCTGGTTTTTTCAGTGTGTACGCCCAGCAGTGGGATTGCTGGGTCATAAGGCAGTTGTATTTCCAGTTTTTTAAGGAATCTCCACACTGTTCTCCACAGTGGCTGTACCAGTTTGCATTCCCACCAACAGTGTAAGAGGGTTCCCTTTCCTCCACACCCTCTCCAGCGTTTATTCCTTGTAGACTTTTGGATCACAGCCATTCTGACTGGTGTGAAATGGTACCTCATTGTGGTTTTGATTTGTATTTCTCTGATAATGAGTGATGTTGAGCATCTTTTCATGTGTTTGTTAGCCATCTGTGTGTCTTCTTTGGAGAAATGTCTATTTAGCTCTTTGGCTCATTTTTTGATTGGGTCGTTTATTTTTCTGGGATTGAGCT
>SJXQ01000076.1:8448-67068 GCA_006408695.1 Aepyceros melampus | reverse complement strand
GAGTTTTATAGTTTCTTGTCTTACATTTAGATCTTTAATCCATTTTGAGTTTATTTTTGTGTATGGTGTTAGAAAGTGTTCTAGGTTCATGATTTTACAAGTGGTTGACCAGTTTTCTCAGCACTACTTGTTAAAGAGATTGTCTTTTCTCCATTGTATATTCTTGCTTCCTTTGTCAAAGATAAGATGTGCATAGGTGCATGGATTTATCTCTGGGCTTTCTATTTTGTTCTATTGATCTATACTTCTCTTGAGAAAGAAGAATGGAAATGGAGGAATCAACTTGCCTGACTTCAGGCTCTACTACAAAGCCACAGTCATCAAGACAGTATGGTACTGGCACAAAGACAGATATATTATCATTTCTATGAAAGATTTATTCACATGGAAAGTTTGAACATGGAATGAGAGATGAAGAAACTGGAGATGGGTAAAGGACCAGTTTCCTATGAGGGAAAACTAACTCCTTGTAATATATGGGTTACTTAGAGTAGAAAAATAAAATTTTGAAAAGTTTTGTCTAGATTCAACTCTGACCAAGCATACTTCTGCACTGAAAGCCATTAAGAAATACAGCAAATATCTGGATCATGAGATTATGGTTATTTGCATCTTATACCTGTCTTCATGCTTCAATTTTTCTGCAATAAATACCAGTTACTTTCAAAACCAGAAAAAAATCAATAAAGTATATTTTTGAATTAAGTACAATATAATGTTAAAACTAATAAAAAATAAACCTAGATTTGCTTTCATATTCAAGCTATATCTAAATGGTATTTCATATTTATATAAATATGTATACACTCAAATGCTTGTATGTATACAAATATATATACACATATTACACCATCAGCACAGAGTTACTGGTTTCCACTTCATTGTGAAATCAAGGTTCCATGAGCACAGGATCATACTGTGAAAACTACCAACTGTTAAGAATGATGAAGACATTAATATTCACATATCCAGTCAATATTGTAGAATGCTTAAAATAATCATGTATTTCCAAATGTAATACTAAAACATACATTCAAATCTTTCATTAACTCTGAAGTTTGTGGTATTTTTAATATACAACTATGGGGACAGGCTAACATGCCTTTATCGGTTGTTAAATACTAAACAAAAATTTCTGTTAATTTGCCATATATATTTTTATAATTAATTGATTTATTTTAATTGGAGGCTAATTACTTTACAATATTGTAGTGGTTTTTGCCATACATCAACATGAATCAGCCATGGGTGCACATGTGTTCCCCATCCAGAACCCCTCTCCCACCTGCCTCCCTATCCCATCCCCAAGGGTCATCCCAGTGCACCAGCCCTGACTGTCCTGTCTCATGCATCAAACCTGGACCAGTGATTCACTTCATATAGGATAATATACACGTTTCAACACTACCTTCTCAGATCATCCCACCCTCACCTTCTCCCACAGAGTCCAAAAGACTGTTCTTTACATCTGTGTCTATTTTGCTGTCTCACATATAGGGTCATCATTACCATCTTTCTAAACTCCCTATATATGTATGTGTTAATATACTTTATTGGTGTTTTTCTTTCTGACTTACTTCACTCCGTATAATAGGCTCCAGTTTCATCCACCTCATTAGAAATGATTCAAATGCATTCTTTTTAATGGCTGAGTAATACTCCATTGTGTATATGTACCACAGCTTTCTTATCCATTCGTCTGCTGACAGACATCTAGGTTGCTTCCATGTCCTGGCTGCGATGAACATTGGGATACACGTGTCTCTTTCAATCTGGTTTTTCAGTGTGTACGCCCAGCAGTGGGATTGCTGGGTCATAAGGCAGTTGTATTTCCAGTTTTTTAAGGAATCTCCACACTGTTCTCCATAGTGGCTGTACTAGTTTGCATTCCCACCAACAGTGTAAGAGGGTTCCCTTTTCTCCACACCCTCTTCAGCGTTTATTGCTTGTAGACTTTTGGATTGCAGCTATTCTGACTGGTGTGAAATGGTGTGGTTTTGATTTGCATTTCTCTGATAATGAGTGATGTTGAGCATCTTATCATGTGTTTGTTATCCGTCTGTATGTCTTCTGATGTGTCAGAAAGTGTTTTGCCTATGTTCTCCTCTAGGAGTTTTATAGTTTCTGGTCTTACATTTAGATCTTTAATCCATTTTGAGTTAATTTTTGTGTATGGTGTTAGAAAGTGTTCTAGTTTCATGATTTTACAAGTGGTTGACCAGTTTTCCCAGCACCACTTGTTAAAGAGATTGTCTTTTCTCCATTGTATATTTTCGCCTCCTTTGTCAAAGATAAGGTGTCCATAGGTCCATGGATTTATCTCTGGGCTTCCTATTTTGTTCCACTGATCTATATTTCTGTCTTTGTACCAGTACCATACTGTCTTGATGACTGTGGCTTTGTAGTAGAGCTTAAAGTCAGGCAGGTTGATTCCTCCAGTTTCATTCTTCTTTCTCAAGATGCTTCAGCCATTCAAGGTTTTTTTTTATTTCTATACAAATTGTGAAATTATTTGTTCTAGTTCTCTTAAAAATACCATTAGTAGCTTGATAGGGATTGCATTGAATCTATAGATTGCTTTGGGTAGTATACTCATTTTCACTATCTTGATAATTCCGATCCATGATCATGGTATATTTCTCCATCTATTTGTGTTCTCTTTGATTTCTTTCATCAGTGTTTTATAGCTTTCTATATATAGGTCTTTTTTTTTTCTTTAGGTATCTTTATTCCTAAGTATTTTATTATTTTTACTGCAATGGTGAATGGAATTGTTTCCTTAATTTCTCTTTCTATTGTCTCATGTTAGTGTATAGGAATGCAAGGGATTTTTGTGTGTTAGTTTTATATCTTGCAACTTTATTATATTCATTGATTAGGTCTAGTAATTTTCTGGTGGAGTCCTTAGGGTTTTCTATGTAGAGGATCATGTCATCTGCAAATAGTGAGAGTTTTATTTAGTCTTTTCCAATCTGGATTCCTTTTATTTCTTTTTGTTCTCTGATTGCTGTGACTAAAACTTCCAAAACTATGTTGAATAGTAGTGGTGAGAGTGGGCACCCTTGTCTTGTTCCTGACTTTAGGAGAAATGCTTTCAATTTTTCACCATTGAGGATAATGGTTCCTGTGGGTTAATCATATATGGCTTTTATTATGTTGAGGTATGTCCCTTCTATGCCTGCTTTCTGGAGTGTTTTTATCATAAATGGATGTTGAATTTTGTTGAAGGCTTTCTCTGCATCTATTGAGATAATCATATGATTTTTATCTTTCAATTTGTTAATGTGGTGTATCGCATTGATTGATTTGCAAATATTAAAGAATCCTTGCATTCCTAGGATAAAGCTCACTTGGTCATTATGTATGATCCTCTTAATACGTTGTTGGATTCTGTTTGCTAGAATTTTGTTAAGGATTTTTGCATCTATGTTCATTAGTGATATTGGCCTGTAGTGTTCTTTTTTCTCAGGCATTTTAGTCTGGCTTTGGATTAGGGTGATTGCGGCCTCACAGAATTAGTTTGGAAGTTTACCTTCCTCTGCAATTTTCTGAAGGAGTTTGAGTAGGATAGGTATTAGCTCCTCCCTAAATTTTTGGTAGAATTCAGCTATGAAGCCATCTGGTCCTGGGCTTTTGTTTGTTGAAATATTTCTGATTACAGTTTCAATTTCCATGTTTATGATGGGTCTGTTAAGATTTTCTATTTCTTCTTGGTTCAGTTTTGGAAAGTTATACTTTTCTAAGAATTTGTCTGTTTCTTCCAAGTTGCCCATTTTATAGGTATATAGTTGCTGATAGTAGTCTCTTATGATCCTTTGTATTTCTTGTTATCTGTTGTGATTTCATTTCTAATTTTGTTGACTTGATTCCTCTCTCTTTTTTTCTTGATGAGTCTGGCTAATGGTTTGTCTATTTTACTTATCTTCTCAAAGAACCAACTTTTAGATTTGTTGAATTTTGCTATGGTCTCTTTTGTTTCTGTTTCATTCATTTCTGCCCTAATTTTTATTATTTCTTTCCTTCTACTAACTCTGAGGTTCTTCATTTCTTCCTTTTCTACCTGCTTTAGGTGCATTTGACTTTTCTCTTGTTTTTTTGAGGTAACCTTGTATGGCTATGAACCTTCCCCTTAGCACTGCTTTTACTGAGTCCCATACCTTTGGGGTGGTTGTGTTTTCATTTTCATTCATTTCTATGCATATTTTGAATTCTTTTTTGATTTCTTCTATGATTTGCTGGTTATTCAGAAGTGTGTTGTTTAGCCTTCATATGTTTGTAGTTTTAATAGTTTTTTCCTGTAGTTGACATCTAATCTTACCACATTATGATCAGAAAAGATGCCTGGAATGATTTCAATTTTTTTAACTTTATCAAGGTTAGATTTATAGCCCAGGATACGATCTATCCTGGAGAAGCTTCCGTGTGCACTTGAGAAAATGGTGAAATTCATTGTTTTGGGGTGAAATGTCCTATAAGTATCAATTAGGTCTAACTGGTCCATTGTATCATTTAAAGTTTGTGTTTCCTTGCTAATTTTCTGTTTAGTTGATCTACCCATAGATGTGAGTGGGGTGTTAAAGTTTTCAAATATTATTGTGTTACTGTTAATTTCCCCTTTCAAACTTATTAGCATTTGCCTTACATATTGTGGTGCTTGTATGTTGGGTGCATATATATTTGTAATTGTTATATTTTATTCTTGGATTGATCCTTTGATCATTATGTAGCATCATTGTCTCTTTTCATAGCCTTTATTTCAAAGTCTATTTTATCTGATATGAATACAGCTACTCCTGCTTTCTTTTCGTCTCCATTCGCGTGAAATATCTTTTCCCAGACCTTCACTTCAGTCTGTGTGTGTCCCTTATTTTAAGGTAGGTCTCTTGTGGACAGCATATATAGGGGTCTTGTTTTTGTATCCATTCAGCCAGTGTTTGTCTTTTGGTTGGGGCATTCAACTCATTTACATTTAAGGTAATTATTGATATGTATGATCCTGATGCCATTTACTTTGTTGTTTTGGGTTTGAGTTTATACACATTTTCTGTGTTTCTTGTCTAGAGAAGATCCTTTAGCATTTGTTGAGGAGCTGGTTTTGTGGTGCTGAATTCTCTCAGCTTTTGCTTGTCTGTAAAGTTTTTGATTTGTCCTTCATATTTGAATGAGATCCTTGCTGGGTACAGTAATCTGGGTTGTAGGTTTTTCTCTTTCATCACTTTAAGTATGTCCTGCCATTCCCTTCTGGCCTGAAGAGTTTCTATTGAAAATCAGCTGTTATCCTTATGGGAATCCCCTTGTGTGTTATTTGTTGTTTTTCCCTTGCTGCTTTTAATATTTGTTCTTTGTGTTTGATCTTCACTAATTTGATTAATATGTCTTGGGGTGTTTCACCTTGGGTTTATCCTGTTTTGGACTCTGGGTTTCTTGGACTTGGGTGTCTATTTCCTTCCCCATTTTAGGAAAGTTTTCAACTATTATCTCCTCAAGTATTTTCTCATGGCCTTTCTTTTTGTCTTCTTCTTCTGGGACTCCTATGATTCGAATTTTGAGGTGTTTGACATTGTCCCAGTGGTCTCTGAGATTGTCCTCATTTCTTTTAATTCATTTTTCTTTTTTCCTCTCTGCTTCATTTATTTCCACCATTCTATCTTCCACCTCACTTATCCTATCTTCTGCCTCATTTATTCTACTGTTGGTTCCCTCCAGAGTGTTTTTTATTTAAGTTATTGCATTATTCATTATTTATTGACTCTTTTTTATTTCTTCTAGGTCCTTGTTAAACATTTCTTGCATCTTCTCAATCCTTGTCTCCAGACTATTTATCTGTAACTCCATCTTGTTTTCAAGATTTGGGATCACTTTTACTATCTTATTCTGAATTCCTTTTCAGGTAGACTCCCTATCTCCTCCTCTTTGGTTTGGTTTGGTGAGCATTTATCATGTTCTTTTACCTGCTGAATATTTCTCTGCCTTTCCATCTTGTTTAGATTGCTGTGTTTGGGGTGGCCTTTCTGTATGCTCAAAGTTTGTGATTCCTCTTTATTGGGATGGTTCCTCCCTGTGGCTGGGGTTGGACGAGTGGCTTGTCAAGGTTTCCTAGTTAGGGAAGCTTGCATCAGTGTTCTGGTGGGTGGAGCTGGATCTCTTCTTTCTGGAGTACAATGAAGTATCCAGTAGTGAGTTTTGAGGTGTCTATGGGTTTGGTGTGACTTTGGGTAGCTTGTATATTAATGCTCAGGGCTATGTTCCTGTGTTGCTGGAGAATTAGTGTGCTCTGGAATTTGTTGACTCTTGGGTGGAGCTTGGTTTCAGTGTAGGTGTGGAGGCTTTTGGATGAGCTCTTGTCGATTAATATTCCCTGGAGTCAGTTTTCTGGTGTTCTCAAGTCTTTTATTTAAGCCTCCTGCCTCTGGTTTTCAGTATTATTCTTACAGTAGCCTCAACTTCCCCATCTGTATCACATAAAACACCCAGGTTAATGGATAAAGATTCTCCACAGTGAGGGACACCCAGAGAGGTTCACAGAGTTACATGGAGAAGAGAAGAGGGAGAAGGGAGATAGAGGTGACTAGGAGGAGAAGAGAGGGAATCAAAAGGGGAGAAAGCAATTTAGCCAGCAATCAATTCCCTATGTGCTCACCACAGCCTGGAACACCCAGATAGGGTCACACAGTTACAGAGAAGAGAAGAGGGAGGAAGGAGACAGAAGTGATGAGGAGGAGAATAGGGGGAGTCAAAAGGAGAGAGACAGATCTGGCCAGTAATAAGTTCCCTAAGTATTCTCCATAGCCCAGAATACCCAAAGAGATTCACAGAGTTGGGTAGAGAAGAGAAGAGGGAGGGAGGAGATAGAGGTGACCTGGGGGAGAAAAAGGAGAGTCAAAAGGGGGAAGGGCAATCAAGCCAGTAATCACACTCCTAAGTAAAAATGGGTACAGAAGATTGGATTCTTTCAGGTACAAAATTAATAACAAATACTAAAAAGCAAAGATTAAAAATCTAGAATAGAGGTTAGACTCTCAAAAATACAATACTAAAAAAAAAATCACAAGAAATATATAAAATATATATGAAATTTGCTTTACAAATAGGGTCCTTTTTTGCAAAGATATAGTAGGTTATAAAAATGAAAATTAAAGGAGTAATAAAGGGCTTAAAATTTTTTTAATTTTAAAAATTTTAAAAATGATAATAGTAAAATATATCCAGGAATTTCTCTGGAGCTGTTGTGGGCAGTGTGGGGTCAGTACAGTTTCAGATAGTTCCTTGTTCCAGCTTATACTTCTTCTCAAGGTCTATAGGTTCCTTCCAAAGTGAGAGCGAAGCAAAGTCACTCAGTCGTGTCCAACTCTTTGTGACCTCGTGGACTGTAGCCCACCAGGCTCCTCAATCCACAGAATTTTCTAGGCAAGAATATTGGAGTGGGTTGCCATTTCCTTCTCCAGGGATCTTCCCAACCCAGGGATCGAATCTGGGTCTCCCACATTTCAGGCAGACTCTTTACTGTCTGAGCCAGCTAACTACAGGGTTTTAATCTGTTGTACCTGTCACTTCCAAAGCTGTTCCCTCTGTTTATTTTGGCTTCTTCTGTTTGCAAGTCTCTTCAGTGTCTACTTTCTGCTCTGATGCAAGGGGGCAGAGATGGTCACTTATTTAGGCTTTCTTGTTGAGTTGTGCTGTGGGGAGGGAGGAATACTGCAAACAAATATCACTGGCATGTGTGGGGAGTGCTCACAGTGTCTGGGCCACACTGGGTTTGTCCCCGCTCTTGGCATGTGTGTTTTCCCAGTCTACACCGCTCAAGTTCCAGGTTGCTCTGCAGGGCCCTGGGTTGCATGCACTTCCCAGGTTTAAGCCACTCAGATTCAGGTCTCGGATGCTCCACAAAGGCACAGATTCAATTGGGCCTGCATTTGTGCCCTTTCCAGGTCTGAGCAGCTCAGGCAACCAGGTGCTTGGAGAGTGCACGCTCCCCAGGTGGACAGTGCATCTTATCACCTCCCCTGTCCCAGCCGCTCAGGGCGCTCAGCAGGAGCACTGTCTCAGGTGTACCATGTGTCTCCTCTGAAGAGCTGATCTCTGGCTGCGACCCTCCTGGCGGATGTCAACTGTCCAGGATCCCAGAAAGACTTGGTTAGCAACTAGGAGCCTGCTCACAATTTGGTGGAGGATGCCCTCTCTGGGGCCAAGATTGCCCATTGCCTTCAACAGCTGTAGCCTGTCTGCCTCTCTGCCTCAGGCAGCGGATGGATTGGTCCAGACCCAGCTAGCTCCCCTCTGGTATTCACTCAATCCTTTGTTCTGTGAGTGGGCCCAGCGGTGCCTTAGGTTAGAGCTTTTTGCGGGAAAGTCCTCTCTCTCTCTCTCTCTCTCTCTCTCTCTGTCTCTCTCTTTTTATTTTTTTCTCTCTCTGGCTATCCCACAGTTTGGGTTGCTACCTCAGATTGTCCTCAGGGCATTCAGGCCGGGTCCTTACCCTAAGCAATGCAGGCTACACCTCCTGATTTAGTCCCCGCTTGCTGGTGGCAGATGAGAGCGTCTGGGCTACTTCTCCGCTGGGAGTTGAAGTCAGGTGGGTAATCTGTGAGTTTTATTTAATGTTTCCTCTCAGTTATGTTGCCTTCTGAGATTCCAAAACTCCTCCAGAGACCTGCCAGTGACAGGGTTTCCTGGAGCTTGGAAACTTCTCTTTCACAACTCCCTCCCCGGGACAGGTCTCCATCCCTAACTCTTTTGTCTTTCTTTTTATCTTTTATATTTTGTCCTACCACCTTTCGAAGACAATGGGCTGCCTTTCTGGGTGCCTGGTGTCTTCTGCCATTGTTCAGAAGTTGTTTTGTAGAATTTGCTCAGCGTTCAAATGACCTTTTGATCATTTGAGGGGGAGAAAGTGGTCTCCCCATCCTATTCCTCCACCATCTTAGGACCACCCTCTTTAATCTGCTACATTAAAGAAACTTCTATTTTTGTACATTGAAGAAACTCCAAATAACTGTAGTGTTTCAAGTCAGAAGGATTTTCAAGGGGAAATATGCCAAAAAATATAGGCCTGAGGGATGAATGTAAGTTTAGGAAAGACATAAAGCAGAATAAAAAAGATCTACACACCCACTTAAATTAGGGATTTTATAACTTTCCACTATTTTTGGGAAATACGGTTGTCTAAAGGGAATTTCAGAAAATATATGATCTCATCCAATTCAATTAATAATTCTATTTAATTGACAAATATTTTTTGAGAACTTATAACCAACCCCAAAAAAGGTGCCAGAACTTATAATCAATCAGCTATATTTACAGGGAGTAAATACTAGTTAACCTTTGTTTTTCTATTATAACCATCCTTATATTTTGAACATGTTCCCATTCTTACAGATATATAATTTGGTTTCACATCTTTCCACCTCTTACATCATACACACACATACACATAGTTTGTTGGATTTACACACAAACTGAAGAAAATGTGTGCAAGCAAGGTGTAAGAGATAGGAAACTCCCATCTGGTCCCTGATCATCACCTATCCTTGGAGAGCTCAAACCTCACGTCTTGTGGTAATTGATCATCAGTATATTCCTGTCACTCCTCATGCCTTTTCACAAATCAGAACTCCTTCCCAGGCTCTGGATTCTCATAGTTAATTCCTTGCCACACTGAGAATATAAAAATGTATTCTCTTACTTCAAACCAAGCATAAATGCGGGTACCTACATGAAACTTTCTACTACCCTTATCTATCTAGACACACCATATAGTTATTTATTTTTTGTGGTCCTCCCTGGAAGATATTTTCCAAAGAAGTAAGTCACAGGTAACTTCTACTCTCATACTCCAGAAGCTTGTTTACTGTATACTGTGTTCAATCGCTTCCGTCAGTCTGACTCTGTGACCCTATGGACTGTAGCCTGCCAGCCTCCTCTGTCCACAGGATTCTCCAGGTAAGAATACTGGAGTAGTTGCCCTGCTCTTCTCCAGGGGACCTTCCCCACTCAGGGATCGAACCCATCACTTGTGTCTCCATCTTTGCAGGTGGATTCTTTACCCATTGAGCCACCTGGGAAGCCCATTTACTGTATATTAGCACTATGGAAGAGAAACTTGGCTCAAGAAAACGGCACAAAGCCCCTTCCACAGGATAATTTAATGGAACTCTTTTTATTTGCTCTCCTAATTTTGTCTTTTTTACAGCCCAAATAACCTTTCTGTGTCTTGAGAAAACTTCCTTTTATAGTATACATTCTTATAGTTTGTGTCTGTGCTTGTGTGAGGTGTGTGCTCCCATCTTCCATATCTCATGTTTCCAATAGCTTCATAATATCCTAATACTCAAGTTATATTACTCATTGATATAATACTCATTGATACTCAGAACCTTCTTGTTGCCTCTTAAAATGAATCCATCTTCAGGACTTCCCTGGCAATCCAGTAGTTAAAAATATACCTTGCAATGCAGGGGACATGAGTTTGACCCTGGTCAGGGAGCTAAGATCCCACATGCTTCATGGGCAACTAAGCCCATGCCACAGCTAGAGAAGCCCATGCACCACAATGAAAGATCCCATGCTGAAACTTAGACGTGACACAGCCAAAGAAATGAATAAATAAATTTTTAAAATAGTTCTCTTTTTAAAAATCCATCATCTATATTTTGCTACACACATCTCCTGAGAAATCTGAATTCATCATAACTTTTATTTCCCTATGGCCTTCAAAGATCTATCACTCTAGTGAGATTGCTCTCATCATATACACTGTCCCAGCTTCAGTCTTGTTAATGGAGCTCACCAAGCTTCACATATATTTGATTTCCATCCAAATCTGTAAACTTGCAAGGTTCAACTCTAGACATTTGTCTTCCATAAAATTTTCCATCTTCATCACTCTTTGGTCAGGCAACTCTTAGCAATGCATACATCATCTTTTGTTTTTGTAGTACTTTCTATTCTTACTATGGGCTTCCCGGGTGGCTCAGAGGTTAAGCATCTGCCTGGAATGCAGGAGACCGGGGTTCGATCCCTGTGTCGGGAAGATCCCCTGGATAAGGAAATGGCAACCCACTCCAGTACTCTTGCCTGGAGAATCCCATTCTTACTATACTCTAGTTTAAATGCTCATGTATTACTGCATTAGAAGATTGTGACAGATAGACTCATGGCAGGCAGTTTTCAGCTGGATAAAACGCTATAAATAAATACTTAGCAACATGAATGAAACATGTTTGTGGAGTTCTAAAGAGAGAATGAGAGTATGACTGTCTCAGAAATTTATCTCTATATCTTAACATGATAGATCCAAGTAAATTCAAATTTACCAATAAGCAAATATTAAATTTCTTCTTTCTCCCATGTAGGCATTCTAGAGAATTTTAATACTTCAAAAACTCAGTATGTTAATATAAAACTAATGCTCTGCCAATGTCACTTGATTTTTAATTCTCTCATAATTCTTGACCCAACTGCCTTCCTTGGTGCAATGCTTTAATCCAAGATCTTGATAAAATATATTTATTCCCCAGTTTTTTTATAAATAATTTCAGTTTGCTCTGGTTGTTTCTTCATAAGTAGTTTCTATTCTAATGCATTATTTAAAGTAAAAACATGTGTATGAGCCTATTTCTATTGGTAATGTTATGTTGATTTGTTTGCAAACAGAGAAAAACAAGAATACAAGCATCACTTTTGTATATTTAAATAATCCACATTAACAGAGGTCCCTTATGATTACTTTAAAAAAAAAAAGTGTCTTTCAATAATCTGTTAGAGAGTATATTAAACAATGGATCATTAGATACAATTTTCTTCAATTATATGTACTATACTTCCGTTTCTGATATTTGATATTTAAAGCATTGGTGACCATGAAACTTCAGTGGTGCATTATTTTATTGGGAAGTTTTTATTTCCCCTGGGGTAATATCCTTTCTTCAAGCACATTCAATATTATTTCTAAGGGTTGTTTTCATTCTTTCCTGGGGAGATCTCAACTAGGAAGTAAGCTCTAGGGCATTTTCTCTTCAACTGCAGCTGAATCTATAGCACCTGTTAGAGTCCCTAGCATTCAATAAATATTTGTTAAAGAAATTAATGGCTACATCAGAAAAGAAAAGGATTATTTTCTCTATATACTTTCTCTTTTCCTTCTTGGGCCTTTCTTAAAAGTACCTAACCTTCCTTTTTACCCCCTGACTGCACATCCCATTGATACTTTAGGAACTAACTGACAGAAACAGTTTTAAACTGAACTTAGTGGTAGTAGAATACTAGTTGATGTAGACTGAGCAAATATTTATAGATATAAAGGAAATATTTATAAGTATTATGTAAACTTACTTCCCCTCCCCCAACAACATTGTTTTTCTCTAGGTTTAGCAAGTTTGAAAAAACATAATAAAAATTAAGTTTTGAAAGCTATTTTCCTTTAAGAACCTAGGAGGGAAACAAATGTCCTCTTTTCTTAGTCTATGTCTATAGAAGGAGAAGAAAAGAAAAAAGAGGAAGAAAAGAAAGAAGGAAGGGAGGAAAAGGAGGAAGGAAGGAAAGGGGAAGGAAAGAAGAAAGGGGAAAATGTGAGAAGAAAGGAAGGAGGGAGGGAAGGAGACATGGAGGGAGAAATAAAGCCTAATATCCAGTGTATCAAATTATGCTACTTATTTTTTTAAAAAATCAGTTCTGTTTTAGATCATATTGATTTAAGCAGCTAATGAGCTTATAGACATAAATATTTCACTTTAAACAGACTTTCACTATCAATATAAACACTTGTTCAGAAGGACTGTCATCACAGAAAGATGACAGCCTCTGAGTAACTCTCCAAGAAAATCTCAAACTCTTAGAGCTGACTTTTTTAATTACACTGTACATTACTAAACCCCTTCTTCCATATGATTGGATTATTAACATTTAAGAAGCAAAGCCAATTCATATTTAACTTTTCTTGCAGAAGCTCACCATGTGGTAGTGATTCCTTTATAAGAACAAGGAAACTGTGTACTTCCAGCTGTGATAGAAATGGGATTGGAGGAGGTTCCTCCCTCTGCTCACTTTTTCATTGTCCCCTCGTCTTTTACTATAATAAATCATTTTAAAAGGCATGTTTTACACTATCACTTCTTATTTTACTTGATCTTCAATTTTGGATACATGTTAGTATTTTGAGATACAGTTTGCATTTTTACAGAAAGCTTTATTCAAAGTTAAATTTGTTAATGTTGTATCACATAACTTAAATTCTGTCTCAAAGTACTAAAATTGTTCATGTTTTGAATCTTGGGACATGAAGACATGAAATAGTAATATGAATGGTTTTGGGATTTTTGCTATATAATTAATATTCTAAAGGCCAGCACTCTTTAGGTTTTGTATTTATTGGTTTTTTGTTTTTTTTTTTTTTTGGAAGGGAACTGTGCTGTGCAGCGTGTGGGATCTTAGTTCCCCAACTAGGGATTGAACTCATGCCCTGGCATTGGCAGTGTAAAGTCTTAAACACTGGAGCAACAGGAAAATTCCTATGTTTACTTTTTAAGATCATTTATTCAGAAGAATGGGCTTCCCTTGTGGCTTAGCTGGTAAAGAATTCACCTGCAATGCAGGAGACCCCGGCTCGATTCCTGGGTTGGGAAGATCCCTTGGAGAAGGGAAAGGCTACGCACTCCAGTATTCTGGCCTGGAGAATTCCATGGACTGTAATCCATGGGTTTGCAAAGAGTTAGACACGACTGAGCGACTTTTACTCACTCACTCATACAGAAGAATGTGGACACCAGGCACGTTAAAAATTATTGTATATTTTCAGATTAAAATAACTGGATTTTGTATCCACATGGAGAGAAACCATTTACTTGAATATACAAGAAGACAACAACATTTTATAGTAAAGAAAGATTTTAAATAGTTTTTCATACAATATGTAAGATATATGAAATGTAACATATAATAGGTGCATATAACCAGATACAAATTTTGCTCTTGTTTTCATAATAGTTGAGATCATATCCATAGCCTTTCTGACCTTATTTTTCTCACTCCAAAATGCATCATGAAACTCTTGCAGTTAACTAGGAGGAAGCTAAATAATATTTTTAATGGCAGGATAATGTTCCATGGTGTGGATCCTACTAGTTTATAAAACCATTCCCCTCTTGATAGGCATTATCTTTGTTTCCACTCTATTTCTTCCCTTTTCTATTATTTAAGATATTTTCACATACTTCATTAAGCAGTGATGCTTTAATTTATCTATATAATATATTCCTGTGAATAAAATTGGTAAACAAAGGTATGTGTATGTTTATTTTAATAATACTGACAAATTCTCTCTAAAGCAGCAGCATTAACACTCATATTCCTAGTGGGCAAAAGAATTAATTCTTCTTCACATCACTCACCAGTGATGAGAAATATAGGAATTTTTTGGACAGGCGTATGAATATAACATAATGTCCTTTTTTTCTGTGTTTGGTTGTGTGTGTGTATGTATATGCATATTTCTT
Organism: Aepyceros melampus; assembly: GCA_006408695.1. Classification (NCBI taxonomy): domain Eukaryota; kingdom Metazoa; phylum Chordata; class Mammalia; order Artiodactyla; family Bovidae; genus Aepyceros; species Aepyceros melampus. The sequence continues at coordinate 52,579 of SJXQ01000076.1, read as the reverse complement.
ACCACGTTTGAACCTTTTTTTCTCATGTTTGTTGATCATTCAAGTCATGATCTTTGCTACTTTTTGAAACACATTATCTTTCTCATCAGTGTAAAAGTAAGATATATAACACGATACACTACATAATAATAAAAGAAAAATATGTGACATCATTAAATGGTTAAATTGTGCTAAGTCATTTCAGTCGTGTCTGACTCTTTACAGCCCTATGGGCTGCAGCCCACTAGGCTCCTCTGTCCTTGGGATTCTCCAGACATGAGACCTGAAGTGGGTTGCCATGCCCTTCTCCAGAGGATCTTCTCCACTCGGGGATCGAATCTACATCTTTCATGTCTCCTGCTTTGGCAGGCATGTTCTTTACCACTAGCACCACTTGGGAAGCCCCAGATGACTAAATGATACTTGACAAAATTCAGCAATCATTTCCAATAAAACCTAAATAAAATTTTAACAGAAACAAAATTTGTAACTACAATAAAGACTATCTTACCACTTGCCTATAGGACCCATTATAATAAACAAACAAACACTAAAATCTTTCCAGTTAGGCAGGGATGAACGTCATCACAATAGTAAATCTGCCTTGAAAGCTTTAACAAAAACAAATATCCAATAAAATTAAATAACTAGCATAAGCACCAGAAGAGACATTATCCTGTTTGGATAGCAGAAAATCCAAGATATGAAATGTTCAAACAAAATTAATAAATACTTTGCTAAGGTAAAAAGATGCAATATAAACATGCAAAACCAAATAGCTTTCTCCATTTTAGCAATAAATACCAACAAATGAAAACACAGGGAAAATCTCTTTTTGATAACAAAATCAAAAATATAAATTTAATAACAAACATGTCAAGGAAGAACAATATAAGGAAAACTATAAAATGTTATTAAAAGAAATAAAAGAAGATCTGAACAAATGGAAACTCATACCATCTTTCTGGTGAGAAAGAGAAAAGCAGTCCTGTGACACCTGGGAGCTGACTTGGCTCTCACATGTACTCTTGTCAAAGATGCCTAGTTTCATTGAGTAACACCATCAAACAAGGCTACTTTATCACCAGAATGAATTAAAAAATAAGAGTCCTACCTAGTAAGATCTGAACACAGACAAAAATGTGAATATTATTCAAATAACAAAACTATTCCACACCCTATAGTGAAGTGAAGTCGCTCAGTCGTGTCCGACTCTTTACGACCCCATGGACTTGTAGCCTACCAGGCTCCTCCCTCCATGGGATTCTCCAGGCAAGAGTACTGGAGTGGATTGCCATTTCCTTCTCCAGGGGATCTTCCCGACCCAGGGATCGAATCCTGGTCTCCTGCATTCCAGGCAGACACTTTAACCTCTGAGCGACCACCCTATATCCTGGTTAAAATGAGTGCTTCCTTCTTCTTTACCAATTACAGCTCTACCTTCATGACACTCTTCCTGCCTTCTGGATGATATTATTATCTCCCCACCTCCCCCCACTAATTGCAGAGTCACCTCTGCTTTTTTACAGGATCCAATCCAGAACAAAGCCCAACTGACTTTCTTGAATCCTTTCCAAAATCATTTAACAAAACCTAAAACAAGGCTATGGTTTTTCCTGTGTCATGTATGGATGTGAGAGTTGGACTGTGAAGAAAGCTGAGCGCCAAAGAATTGATGCTTTTGAACTGTGGTGTTGGAGAAGACTCTTGAGAGTCCCTTGGACTGCAAGGAGATCCAACCAGTCCATTCTGAAGGAGATCAACCCTGGGATTTCTTTGGAAGGAATGATGCTAAAATTGAAGCTCCAGTACTTTGGCCACCTTATGCGAAGAGTTGACTCATTGGAAAAGACCCTGATGCTGGGAGGGATTGGGGGCAGGAGGAGAAGGGGACGTCCGAGGATGAGATGGCTGGATGGCATCACAGACTCAGTGGACATGAGTCTGAGTGAACTCTGGGAGTTGGTGATGGACAGGGAGGCCTGGCGTGCTGCGATTCATGGGGTCGCAAAGAGTCGGACACGACTGAGCGACTGAACGGAACGGAAACCCTATCTTCCCTGGTGGCTGAGATGTTAAAGGGTCTGCTTACAACACACAAGACTTGGGTTCAATCCCTGGGTCAGGAAGATCCTCTGGAGAAGGAAATGGCAACCCACTCCAGTATTCTTGCCTGGAAAATTCCATGGATGGAGGAGCATGGTAGGCTACAGTCCATGGGCTTGCAAAGAGTTGGACACGACTGAGTGACTTCACTTCACTAAACCCTATCTTGGCTTCCCAAGTGGTACTACTGGTAAAGAACCCACTTGTCAAGGCAGAAGACGTAAGAGGCATGGGTTCAATCCCTGGGTCAGGAAGATTCCCTGGAGAAGAGCATGGCAACACACTCCAGTAGTCCTGCCTGGAGAATCCCATGGACAGAGGAACCTGGCGGGTTGTAGTCCATAGGGTCACAGTCAGACATGGCTGACTGTGGACACAAACCTAGGACACAAACCCTATAATAGGTCCTTCTTAATACTCTGAGACACCCTATGGTTCCCCATGATGTGTGTTCTCCTTCATCTCAAAAAACAATAACCCCAACCTACTCAATAACAGGCTGTGTTTGTTTCTAGTGGCCCTGGGCTGGGTGGGCATGACATTGAATGGAATGATTCAGAGCACAACCTATCAATTCTCCTAAAATTAATGTTTAAATTAATTACAATCAGTCCCCACTTTGTGTGTGTTGTGGCTTGGGATTTACTCAAAATGATCTCCAGCTTCATATAGATACATTAATGACAGAAAAATACTAGAGTGATTTGCCATGCCCTCTTCCAAGGGATCTTCCCAACCCAGGGATCAAACCCAGGTCTCTTGCATTGCAGGTGGATTCTTTACCAGCTGAGCCACCAGGGAAGCCCATCAGAATGCATAGTTTACTCTAAAATTAGGTATTGGTATGATTTCATCCAATAGGTATTAGTATGAAAATAGATTAGTCAATGGACTGAAATGTAAAATCAAGAAATATACTCATTATTATTCATAAATATTGATTTCCAGAGATTATTATTTACATCAGAGAAAATTGCTTTAAACTTCTGGAAAGCAATATATAGCACTTTGTAAGTTATTATCATCACATATTTTAATCAAGTTATTTGATATATTAAATGTTTCACTCAATGTAAATACTGTTGCTCTATCAAAATTATGCAAATTCTATTTTTTCAGCTGCATATTACATATAAATCATGCTTTATGCATGGGAAATTACAATTCTGGTGTATTCACTATAAGTGCTAGCAATGTTTTTAGTTAAACACTAGAAAATAGTGTCCAGCATGAAAATACATGCTCACTGTTCGTACAAGCAAAGCAGAATCTTTTGATCCAGGTAACACACAAACTTCCCAAGAAAGATTTCATCTATGAAATTTTCTCTGTAAGGCCAAAGTGTCATACTTTTAAACTCCATTACAAATTTCCATATAAATCTCATACCTAATGTCTCTTTCCTAAGCCTGCCTTATCTCTGGGAAGTAAGTTTCTTGCCCCTGCTCTGTTATAATTTATCTTAAATTCTTTAATTCTTTTTCAGCTGGTCTCCTTAATCCTCTTAATTACAGCTTCTTCAAAACTCATCCTTATGTACTCTACTTGCACTATTATCAATCATTTCATTATCAATTATCTGTAAAATTAGTTCTTAAATTATTCTTGGTTTTTAATAACTTATTGTTCTCACCCATCAACCTTTCCAATTCTAAGGTAGTATTTTTAGATACGTTTCTTATTCTCTTTCTCAGAGCCATTAATCAAAGACCACACTGATTTTCTTTTCTTACAAATAATGTGAAGTTCCCTGCCTCTTCTCAGAGTGCAAGACTAAAATCAGTGTTTCTCAAAGTTAGTGAGCCTGGGAATCACATGAGATGTTTGTCATAGATGTAAATTTCCACTTCTGTTTCTATGAATTCTAACTGGAAAGCCTATGGTGGGACTCAAGAATCTGTAAATTTTTTTCTGAAACCTGTTTTTTTCTTAACTTTTTCCTAGTTTCATTGAGATATAACTACATATAATAAGAAATTTATATTTTAAATAAGGATCTTACATGATTCTGATATGGGACATATATGGACAATTCTTAAGAAATCCCAAAGGAAAGGAAGATGGTTTCCATTGAGGAGTCCTTAAGTCCACATTCTGACAGACTCTACAATATTATCCCTGGAAGCATTTCAGTGTTTCAGTCAATAGTTGAAAAAATCTAGAGCTGCTTCTAACCAAGACATTGACATAGTACAGTTAGTGATAAACAGACATGGAGGTCACATGAGCTCAAACAATTGTTTTCATATCACTAAGCTTCAGTTTCTTTCTCTGTAATATGAAGATATTATCTATCTCATAGGGAAATTGTGAGGATTAAATGAGATGACATATAAAATGTTTATCTCAGAGTCTAATACAGCACAAGCGCAAAATAAACATCAGCTCATATTTTTCTACTGGGAACTTTTCACACTTTTCTTGGAAGTTTTCATTCTTAATAACTGTTTACATTTCTAAAAGAGAATGTCTTGAGTGGAATATCTTGCAGAGTGTTGGAATTCTGCAGGTGCTTAAATGATTGTTAGATCAGAATCTTAACAATAACAACAAAAAAATACTTTGTTTTCCTCGTGTGTTTATTTTTCCTTTGTTTGAGATGATGAAAATTCTCAGAGAGCTGAGAAGAAAATATTAAAAGCATAATGTCCATTGAGAAAGAAGACACCTCTCTCAGGTCCCTATATTATACTGACCATTCCCTATTTCCTAATATGGTACCCCAAAGTCCCAGAGAAAAACATTTTCTTCTGTTGGAAACATAATAGCATCACAAGAAATAGCCATGGATCTGTTTGTTCTGAGTAACATAAATATTTCACATTTCCTATAAAGTTTGTAAAGGGAAACCAAAAAACAAAAAAAAAGAGCTGTAAAATGTTATCTCATTGAAAGTCTTATCAGAGAAGACTGCCTTGGTACCCTCAACAAGGCCCCTGAAAAAAAATCACTGGTTGATAGTAGCCCTAAAAAAGAGAACCAGGACAATCTCTTAATTTCAATTAGCACATTCCACCAAAGGAATTTTACAATTCACTTTCTATCTAGGGAGCAAAGAATTAAATACTCATGTTTAAAGAGACCAGTTGTTGTTGTTCAGTCACTAAGTCATGTCCAACTCTTTGCAGCCCCAAGGACTGCAGCACACCAGGCTCCTCTGTCCTCCACTACCTCCTAGAGTTTGTTCAAATTCATGTCGATTAGTCAGCCATGCTATTTACCCATCTCATCGTCTGTCACCCTCTTCTCCTTCTGCCTTCAATCTTTCCCAACCTAGGGTCTTTTCCAATGAGTCAGCTCTTCACATCAGGTGGCCAAAGCATTGGAGTTTAACTTACAGAAGAAGCTCCATTGGCAGTGGGAAGGGCTGAAGGAAGAATATCTATTCTAGTCCAGTTGTAAAGAAAATACAATATGGCTAGTTTCCATACTAAAAAAAAAAAAAAAAAAAACTATTTATTAAAAAACATTAGGTAGCTCATAGAATCTCGGAGCTGGTGAACATATCTCTGAAATGATCCCCACACATGTGACACATCATGGCCATACAAATGTACAACATCTGAACTAAAACATCCCTGCCTCAGTCAGAAATCCTCACATTAAACTCCAAAACATTTGCTACTGCCACGCATGGAACTGTGTACCTTCACCATCATGCTTGTCAGAACCCTATCACCCTAGGTCAATCCACGTCTCTATAAATGACCCAATTTTGTTTTTTTTTTACAGTTGAATAATATTCCATATGTCAGAAAGAGAAAAACCAATTCATATATTAACACACATATGTGGAATCTAGAAAATGGCATAAATGATCTTATTTGCAAAACAGAATCAGATGTAGAGAACAAATGTATGGACATCAAGGGGAAGAAGGGGTGAGTTGAACTGGGAGATTGGGATTGATGGTTGGCCTCAGTGGCTTTCCTGTGGCTCAGATGGTAAAGAATCTGTCTGCAATGCAGGCAACCTGGGTTTGATCCCCGGGTCAGGAAGATCCCCTGGAGAAGGGAATGGCAACCACTCCAGTATCCTTGCCTGGAGAATTTCATTGACAGAGGAGCCTGGCAGACTACAGTTCACGGAGTCACAAAGAGTTGGACACAACTGAGTGATTAACACTATATACCCTACTACGTACAAAATAGATAACTAATGAGAACCTGCTGTATAGCTGAAAGAACTCTACTCAGTGTTCTGTGATGACCTAAATGGGAAGGAAATCCAAAAAAGAGGAGATACATATATATATAGTGGCTGATTTGATTTGCTGTACAGCAGAAACACACACCATTGTAAAGCAACTGTACTCGAACAAAATTAACTTAAAAAAAAAAAAAAAACTATCTCCCCCTATAAGGCTACCTTGCAATGTTGCTAATCTGAGTCCACATCTGATTGTAAAACAACTGTCAGCTACCTACATCCTAGTCACAAGGGCATCTAAGGATGTGCGTTTTCAGAAGGTAGGAGTCACATGCGAGAGTAACAAGATAAAGGAGAATGTTCAATGGTTGTAAACAACTATCCACTATTGGAGGATTAATCGTATTTTCCTCTTCATATAGCAGGGAGTTTGTGTAGTCTTTCTGGGCTATATAGAGTTCTATAGCAATTGAAATGAAAATTAATAGTCAATCTCCCTTTCTTAACCAAATGTTTACTGCTTTTACTCCTCTACCTGCCCACAGAAAGTAGTATCAGATGAATTATGTATATTTATCATGTTCTGAAAGCATTTTGCTATTCCTCTTAACTTGTTCATTCATTTTTATTTCAATTAATCCTTGTATTTTGAATTAATTGTAGATTGTATATTGTACAACATCATGAATCAAAAGCAATTATTGAACAAAATCTCCTATTCAGAAAGTAACTATTCAAATGGTTTCTGAAAAGAATTGTAGAATTGTGGTATACATTTCCATATTTTATTCATAATCACAATATAATTCTATACTTCATAAGATCAGGTCCATGCTGTGTTATTTCATTCTTGCATATAATTTTATTTATTTATGGCTGCACCAGGTCTTCGCTGATGTGCAGGTTTTTCTCTAGTTGCAGCGAGCGAGGCTACTCTGCAGTTGCGGTGCTTGGGCTTCTCATTGTGATGGCTTCTCTTGCTGCAGAGCATGGGCTCTAAAGCTTCAGTAGTTGTGCCATGTGGGCTCAGTAGTTGCAGTTCCCAGGCTCTAGAGCCCAGGCTCTGGTAGTTGTGGCACGCAGGCTTAGTCGCTCTGCAGAATGTGGAATTTTCCGGAATCAGGGATCGAACCCATGTCTCTTGCATTGGCAAGTGGACTCTTTACCACTGAGCCACCAAAGAAGCTCCATTCTGTGTTATTTCTGATTCAAATAAAACTACCTTAGTTGAAAATAATATTTATCATAATAATTATTAGTTAGTTTATAATAAAACAATCTCTGCTGTCATTTTACAAGTTATAATTTAGTCTCATATACATATTACTCTTCTAAACGGACCAGTTCAGTTCAGTCATTCAGTTGTGTCCGATTCTTTGCGACCCCATAAATCACAGCACTCAGGCGTCCCTGTCAATCACCAACTTCCAGAGTTCACTCAGATTCACGTCCATCGAGTCAGTGATGCCATCCAGCCATCTCATCCTCTGTCATCCCCTCTCCTCCTGCCCCCAATCCCTCCCAGCATCAGGGTCTTTTCCAATGAGTCAACTCTTCGCATGAGGTGGCCAAAGTACTGGAGTTTCAGCTTCAGCATCATTCCCTCCAAAGAAATTCCAGGGCCGATCTCCTTCAGAATGGACTGGTTGGATCTCCTTGCAGTCCAAGGGACTCTCAACAGTCTTCTCCAACACCACAGTTCAAAAGCATCAATTCTTCAGTGCTCAGCTTTCTTCACAGTTCAACTCTGACATTCATACATGACCACAGGAAAAACCATAGCCTTGACTAGACAGACTTTTTGGAAAAGTAATGTCTCTGCTTTTCAATATGCTATCTAGGTTGGTCATAACTTTTCTTCCAAGGAGTAAGCGTCTTTTAATTTCATGGCTGCAGTCACCATCTGCGGTGATTTTGGAGCCCCCAAAAATAAAGCCTGCCACGGTTTTCACTGTTTCCCCATCTATTTCCCATGAAGTGATGGGACCAGATGCCATGATCTTCGTTTTCTGTATGTTGAGCTTTAAGCCAACTTTTTCACACTCTCCACTTTCACTTTCATCAAGAGGCTTTTTAGTTCCTCTTCACTTTCTGACATAAGGGTGGTGTCATCTGCATCTCTCAGTTTATTGATATTTCTCCTGGCAATCTTGATTCCAGCTTGTGCTTCTTCCAGCCCAGCATTTTTCATGAATTTTCATGATTCATGAGAATCATGATTTTTAAACTGACTAGTTAAAAATCTTCAAATTCTAATATTCCCTCAATATAACTCTGGTTTAGCCAAATGTTGGGGTGATTTGCAAAACTATGGTCTCAGGTACAGGATCATAATGAGGGTTAGTATTTTATCTCATCAAGTTAGCTTGCTATTCTGGTGCCTTTTGCCTTTAACTTTTGCTCTGCAAATCAGATCAAAGAAACCAGGAGAATCTGGGTTAATCACTGTTTTGTCAAAAAATTTTCCACACATTCACACACACAACATTTAATTTTAAAGGCCTTTGATGGAATATTTTAGGAACTGTTGGTTGATCTAAAGCTGTCATACATTAGGTTTGCATCAATGCTTAACACCTCTTTACCATTTGATCTTTGGGGGATCCAACTCACAACCAAGATTAGGTATGTTTAGGGCTTCCCTGGTGGCTCAGTGTTAAGGAATCTACCTGCCAATACAGGACACACAAGTTCAATCCCTAATCTGGGAAGACCCCACACACTACAGAGTAACTAAGCCCATGTGCCACAACTATTGAGCTTGTCCTCTAGAGCCTAGAAGCCACAACTACTGAGCCCACATCCCGCTACTACTGAAGCCTGTGCACACTACAGCCCCTGCTCCACAAGAGAAGCCACTGCAATGAAAAGCCTTAGTGCAACAAGAGTAGCCCCTGCTTTCTGCAACTAGAGAAAAGCTTGTGCAGCAATGAAGACCCAGCACAGCCAAAAACAAATAAATAAAATTATTTTTAAAAATTACATGTTTAGCATTAATAGTATTTATCCTGAGAATAGAAAGAAAAACAAGCCAATTTCATGAGTTTCCAAAATCCTACTTATAAAATAATTGTAATGTGTAGGGCATTTGCTTAAAAAGGTGGGATCAAATCTTTGTAGCTGTCTTCTGAGCCTGAACTTTTCCTTAGATGTGAGATACTGATGTGTTTGTTAGGACTCAAAGGGATTAAATGTAATTTCCATCTGATAACTTTTATTTCTCATGGTAATTATGTATTTAGAAAAATGAAAGAATGTAGTTTCTGACAAGCTAGGCATTGGCTTCAAAAAAGAGTCATTTTAATTAATAAGTGATGTTAAAAGGAAAAGAATATTTGACTATCAAGCTGCTTATATAAAGAAAAATCAACACAGATTAATTGAAAAAGTCACTCCAACTAGTTTGGGGACCTGGATTGGGGAACAACAACAACAAAAAAGACATGATTGACATTTTAAATCTTAGTTAATTGTTTTGGCACAATATTCACACATCATGGCTCCACTGTGTTTCTGGCACTGGTAAAGAGCAATTCTTTACCCCACATGACCCAGGTGAAAAACAATGCAAAATAAACAAAGAAATAATGAAAAGTCTTTTCATATCATTATTATAAATTTTTAAGTATTCTTGATGTCAGATTTGTTTATATGCCAATTTCCTCTAACAGTTCTGAGCAATTGGAAATTGAAACCAAATAGATAAATTGAAAACCTCAAAGCTTAGTGGAAATGGAGCTGGACAGAAGCAAGATCAGATGACAAAAAAGATTAAGTACAAAGCAAAGACCTGCCGAGTTTAATGTGTAAGAAGAAAAGGGTTAGTCCCTCAGTTGTGTGTGACTCTTTGCAACCCCATGGAGTGTAGTCTGCCAGACTCCCCTGTCCATGGAATTCTCCAGGCAAGAAAACTGGAGTGGATAGCTATTCCCTTCTCCAGAGGATCTTCCCGGCCCATGGATTGAACTCCAGTCTCCTCCACTGCAGGCAGATTCTTTCCCTGGTCTGAACCACCAGAGACGCTCCATAGGAAGAAGGGTTAATAGGTAATCCTTTATTTGAAATAAGATACAGGAAGACTTCAAAAAAAAAAATCATAATTGTTAGTAAACAACAGGATGTAAATTGGTCATTCGAGGGGCTTGAATCCTGTCTCTAACACCTCTCAGCTAGGAAATTTTCCCAGCTAGAAAACTGCATTAACTTAGCTTCTGTTTCTTCATCAGTAAAATGAGGTAAATCCTAACATCTACCTCACAGATAGGTGTTAGGATTAAATCTCCTTAAGTAGAAAATGCCCATTTTTTTTTTCTGAGATAGGCATAATTCATCCTAATACTGAATTCATGTGAAAGAAAAGAAAAATGAAGATAAAGAATCAAAGAATAGTACTGACCAATTAATTGAACTTGAAGGTGCACATAATGCATGGAGCACAGCCTAACAGAAACAGCCTATTTAAAAGATATTTCTATAGGGACCCTAACTTCTCTGATTTTATCTACTCTAATGTAACCATCGAACCATATTTCCCAAATCCAAGTATCCATATGCTATAAGACCTAACTGATTTCCAATTCTGATTTTTAGAGAAAAAAGATTTTTGCTTTTACTTTTTTAAGAATAAAATGATAATAATGTAGTTGTTTAGTCGCTAAATCATGTCCAACTCTTTTGTGACCCAAGGACTATAGCCCAGCAGGCTCCTCTGTGCATGAGATTTTCCAAAATCCCATCTGTTTCCAAGAATACTGGACTGGGTAGCCATTTCCTTTTCCAGGGAATCAGCCCCACCCAGGGATCAAACCTGCATCTCCTGCATTAGCAGGCCAATTCTTTACCACTGAGCCACCGTGGAAGCCCCAATAATAGAGTAAACATATTCCTTGTATTGTATAGTGATAAAAAAATTATTTTATTTAAAGTATTAGAGATACCAAGAGTTCTAATGACAATGTTTAGCTTCTAATGCAGTCCAGTAATCTTGAGTTAAGGTTTAGTTTAACAATAAGCCCACGTGAAGTCATATCCAAACAGGTCTATCTTCCATTTATCTCACATGCAGCCAGCCATCTTCCTGGTAATTTTCTGGAGACAGCCTATCAATTACTCCTGCTCTTTTATGTAAAGGACTCAGATTTTAGAAACTACCTTCCAGGCAAAGGCCCTGGGACCAGGAATGGCAAAACGCAAGATGGGTGATTACCTAAAACATCATTTCACCTAAGAAAAGATCTTAAAGAATTCTATGTAAGCTCTACTTTGAGTGAGCACTCAGATAATTTAGTTTGATAAATCTTGGCATTTACAACTATATCAATACACAGTAAATCTTCCCTTCCATATCCTCTTTAAAATGGTAGCTGTTATCTTTGTCACCCTGTTTGTATTCTGCTGAGCTCTGTCCAATTCGATCCTTATCTGTATGCTCTCCAACACAATAGCATGATTAGAACAGAGATATTCAGCTCCCTTTGTCTGAAAGAATCTCTATCAGTTTGGAACAGGAGCAAAAAAACAGATTTACAATTGGACGAAAGTATTTTGGGCATAATGTTTCATGGTAACAGTATAAAATATCAGCTTTGTGACAACACTCACAGATATTCCTGTTTCAATCCCAATAGAGAAAAGACTTTACAAACACACTGAGGTGTCAGTGTTTTCATAGGAAAATAATGATATTCTGTACTTCTACACAAAATATTCTGCCTTTCCCCAAAAAAACAATGTATGCTCCTATTCTCAATAACGCTATTCATGTTCCTGCTAGGTGGTTATTCATAATAACAACTGTGGGGAAAAACGTATGTACTAGACATCAAATTTAAGTTGTCATTTTTAGACTTGAGAGCCTTAAAATTTTCTAATTTAGCATAATATCTATGGGTTATAGAATGGCTCCTACTATAACCTCTATATGGATACCTACCTCTATATGTATGTATGTATATACCCCTGTATCTCTATGTCCAGCATTGATGAATACAGAGTATCCATAGGTATCCCCAGGTTCTTAACTGAACTTCTCCAGCGACACCCCAAAGTTAAGTTCTTTCTCCTCTGCTCCTTATCCTTCTGATTGGAATAATTATTAACTTACCCTCCTTTTTCAAAGTTGCAATTCATTATTTCACAAATACTTCTCTCTCCATATTGAATGGATAGCAAAGTTCTGTAGATTTTTATCCTCAATGTCTCCTATAGTTTTCCTTTTCTTTCCATACTTGAATATATTTTTTTATAATCTCACACCTAGATGATAACACAGTCCTTTAAAAAGCCCTTGCTTTCTAATCTATCTGGAACACAATGCTTCATTCATCTTCCCACTGATGATGTCATGTAAGTCATTCTACTCAAAAACTTTTCGTAGCTTCCTATCACCAATTAGATAAAGTTCAAACATGTTGATTAACCAGTTAATCACAGCCCTCTATGAACAAATCATAATCTATCTTTCCAATCTTTTCAATTTATGCACACTTCATGCCAACCTATCAAAATTATTTACCAAACTGATTTTCACTGCTTTAGCTGTTTAACCATTGTTGAGGACATTGTTTAAGTATTTTCTAAATGACTGTATTTAATTTTTTTTTAACTTTTGTTAAAGTATTGCCTCCTTTTCTAGGTTTCTTTTGTTTTAATTGAAGAATTACACAGATGATCATATTCCTTTTAATTGTTTTTGTGACTGTTATGTTGCTTAAACAAATTTGTAGATCAATTATATAAATACAAGTTTTCCCAGTGCTCTAAAATTTCCTTTTTCCTATTCATTTAAAACATACTACTTTCTTTCAGGATCTTCATTATCTGTAACTTACTATTTGTTTACTCTATATAATTCCCCCCAAAAGATATATCCACAATGAGGTATGGCAACAACCTTCATCTCTCATAAGCCCTCTATAATATTTTTCCAAGCTAAACTTTTATTTTCTTGGCCCCATAGAAATGCAGACTTCCAAAGAATAGCAAGGAGAGATAAGAAAGCATTCCTCAGCGATTAATGCAATGAAATAGAGGAAAAGAACAGAATGGGAAAGACTAGAGATCTCTTCAAGAAAATCAGAGATACCACGGGAATATTTCAAGCAAAGATGGGATCGATAAAGGACAGACATGGTATGGACCTAAGAGAAGCAGAAGATATTAAGAAGAGGTGGCAAGAATACACAGAAGAACTGTACAAAAAGGATCTTCATGACCCAGATAATCACAATGGTGTGTCACTCACCTAGAGCCAGACATCCAGGAATGTGAAGTCAAGTGGGCCTTAGAAAGCATCACTATGAACAAAGCTAGTGGAGGTGATGGAATTCCAGTTGAGCTGTTTCAAATCCTGAAAGACGATGCTGTGAAAGTGCTGCACTCAATATGCCAGCAAATCTGGAAAACTCAGCAGTGGCCACAGGACTGGCAAAGGTCAGTTTTCATTCCAATCCCAAAGAAAGGCAATGCCAAAGAATGCTCAAACTACCGCACAATTGCACTCATCTCACATGATAGTAAAGCAATGCTCAAAATTCTCCAAGCCAGGCTTTAGCAATACATGAACTGTAAACTTCCAGATGTTCAAGCTGGTTTTAGAAAAGGCAGAGGAACCAGAGATCAAATTGCCAACTCTGCTGGATCATGGAAAAAGCAAGAGAATTCCAGAAAAACATCTGTCTCTGCTTTATTGACTATGCAAAAGCCTTTGACTGTATGGATCACAATAAACTGTGAAAAAATCTGAAAGAGATGGAAAGAATTCTGAAAATTCTGAAACAGACCACCTTACTTGCCTCTTAGGAAACCAATATGCAGATCAGGAAGCAACAGTTAAAACTGGACATGGAACAACAGACTGGTTCCAAATAGGGAAAGGAGTACATCAAGGCTATATATGGTCACCCTGCTTATTTAACTTATATGCAGAGTACATCATGAGAAACATTGCGCTGGAAGAAGCACAAGCTGGAATCAATATTGCCAGAAGAAATATCAATAACCTCAGATATGCAGATGATACCACCCTTATGGCAGAAAATGAAGAGGAGCTAAAGAGCCTCCTGATGAAAGTGAAAGTGTTATAGCCAGGCGTTCCGGGAAACAAACTCACTCAGAAGGACAATGCAGATAGTGGAGTGCAGTTTATTACACTGGCGGGCCCAAGGCAGAGTTTCTTCTTAGCCAAGGACCCCGACCAGCATTTGTGAAAATCTTTTTATACCCCATGTGTACGTGTCCAAACCCACCACCCTAATTTCCTTGAGACTTACATAAAACAAAGGAAAGGTAAATACAATCAAAATAACCCCATCATTCATATGTTATGTGTTCAAACAGTTAATAATCAATAAGCCTGCAGTTACATCCCAATAGATACAGAGAGAATTTATGACCTGTCCGGAGGCAGGGTGATTAGAGTACATTTTCTATTAGGCGATGAGTAACCTGGATGTGAGCTTCAAAATTCCCCTGTCCAGAGGGGGTCTTATCCTTCTATTGTAGTTTCCATAGGCACTAAGCACAGAATTCAGAGTCCATTGGAGAGGTGGCCAAGCATGATCAGCATGAACAGGCCTAAGATGGAGTCCAGCTCTATCTGTTTCTTCTTTCAAAGAAGGAGAGTGAAAATGTTGGCTTAAAGCTCAACATTCAAAAAGGAAGATCATGGCATCTGGTCCCATCACTTCATGGGGAAAGATGGGGAAACAGTAGAAACAGTGTCAGACTTTATTATTTTGGGCTCCAAAATCACTGCAGATGGTGACAGCAGCCATGAAATTAAAAGACACTTACTCCTTGGGCTTCCCTGGTGGCTCAGAGGTTAAAACATCTGCCTGCACTGCAGGAGACCTGAGTTTGATCCCTGGGTCGGGAAATCCCCTGGAGAAGGAAATGGCAACCCACTCCAGGACTCTTGCCTGGAGAATCCCATGGACAGAGGAGCCTGGTGGGCTACAGTTCATGGTGTTGCAAAGAGTCAGACATGACTGAGCGACTTCACTTACTCCTTGGAAGGAAAGTTATGACCAATCTAGATAGCATATTGAAAAGCAGAGACATTGCTTTGTCAACAAAGGTCCGTCTAGTCAAGGCTATGGTTTTTCCAGTGGTCATGTATGGATGTGAGAGTTGGACTGTGAAGAAAGCTGAGCGCTGGAGAATTGATACTTTTGAACTATGGTGTTGGAGAAGACTCTTGAGGGTCCCTTGGACTGCAAGGAGATCCAACCAGTCCATTCTGAAGGAGATCAGTCCTGGGTGTTCACTGGAAGGACTGATGCTAAAGCTGAAACTCCAGTACTTTGGCCACCTCACACAAAGAGTTGACTCATTGGAAAAGACCCTGATGCTGGGAGGGATTGGGGGCAGGAGGAGAAGGGGACAACAGAGGATGAGATGGCTGGATGGCATCACCGACTCGATGGACGTGAGTTTGAATAAACTCCGAGAGTTGGTGATGGACAGGGATGCCTGGCGTGCTGTGATTCATCGGGTTGCAAAGAGTCGGACACGACTGAGCGACTGAACTGAACTGATAGAAATACACATGCTATGTTTTTCGTTATACAGTTTATGCCTGTCCTGTCTCAGCATCTTGAAACAGAGCTGACATGTTAATATGTCCCCAGGAGATCTCCCAGTTCTTAATCTTTTGTTTATGCTTCTCTACTTCCTTGGAAGAAATGATGCTAAAGCTGAAACTCCAGTACTTTGGCCACCTCATGCGAAGAGTTGACTCATTGGAAAAGACTCTGATGCTGGGAGGGATTGGGGGCAGGAGGAGAAGGGGATGACAGAGGATGAGATGGCTGGATGGCATCACTGATGTTGAAAAAAATTGAAGACAGGAGAAGGGGACAACAGAGGATGAGATGGTTGGATGGGATCACCGACTTGATGGACATGAATTTGAGCAAACTCCAGGAGTTGGTGATGGACAGGGAGGCCTGGCATGCTGCTATTCATGGGGTTGCAAAGAGTTGGACACAACTGAGCGACTGAACTGGAACTGGAACTGGAAAGGATTCTTCCAACACCATGGTTCTAGACACTGTTCTGGGGGCTTCAGAGATAAAAGGACGCTCCCCATCCTCTGGCCTTTTAGTGAAATGTCAGGACACTTTGGGTCCAAAACACAAGGCTGTGTGACTAGAGGATTTAAGAAGTACGGTTAAGATTTCCTTTCTCTTAAGTGACATTCTTCATCATTAAAAGCTTTCTCAGTTATAGGGATGAACTTTCTAGAACCTATTAACAGTTCCTCTGCTTTAGGATCAGTGACTATCCCCACCAAATCTTTATGGCTGTGGTGGATGAATAGGCACAAGGTCGGACACGACTGGACGACTTCACTTTCACTTTTCACTTTCATGATTGGAGAAGGAAAAGGCAACCCACTCCAGTGTTCCTGCCTGGAGAATCCCAGGGATGGGGGAGCCTGGTGGGCTGCCATCTATGGAGTTGCACAGAGTCAGACACGACTTAGCAGCAGCAGCAGCAGCAGCAGACTCACCTTAGGAATTAGATTAGCTATTATTAAAGCATTTTCTACATTATTATAACTGTTTAATTAGAAAGTGTTTTTTCATTGTTCAGTTCCTCAATCATGTCCAACACTTTGAGACCCCATGGACTGCAGCACTCCAGGCTTCCCTGTCCTTCACCATCTCCTGGAGCTTTCTTAAACTCATATCCATCAGTCGGTGATACCATCCAACCATCTTGCTCTCAGTTGTCCCCTTGTCCTCTTACCTTCAGTTTTTCCCAGCATCAGGTTTTTTTGTTTTTGTTTTTTCCAGAACTATAGAATTTCCCTTGATCAAAGCATGCTAGAGCAAAATTCAATATAGCCTCTAAGGAAATGTTAACTTTTTACCAGGTGTTACTATTGTCATACATTATTTACCTCAATGCCTCCCAAACTTTTTTCACATCATGCTATGCATAGAAAATACTCATCCATTGGAGTAAATTGTAGAGAAGGTATAAACCCTCAACTAGGCTGCTTACAGCTTGAAAAATTGAAAAGATGGACCTGCCAGTGAGAAAGAGCTACATCCATGAAAATACAGGGAGTTTCTACCTCACTTCAATGCATGGGAATAGGGTTAGTGGTCAGGTACCTGCCAGATAAGTTGCTGAATCTTATATCCTGGCCCATCAATGAGGGGGCATAATGCTTGATGGGCTTGTTGTTTTTGTTTGTTTCTTTCTTTTTAAATTGAAGTATAGTTGATTTACCATGTGTGTTAATTTCTGCTGCATAGCAAAGTGATTCATATATATATGTATGTATATATATTCTTTTTTAAACATTCTTTTCCATTATGGTTTATTACAGAATATTGAATATGGTTCTTTATGCTATACACTAGAACCTTGTTTATGCATTCTATATATAAGAGCTTCATCTGCTAATCCCAGCCTCCCATTCCAACCCTCCCCCACCACCTGTTGCTCCCTTGGCAGCCACCAGTCTGCTCTCTATGTTCCTGATTTTGTTTCTGTTTCACAGATAGGTTTATTTGTATCATGTTTTGATTCCACGTATAAGTGATGGACAGGGAAGCCTGGCATGTCACAAAGAGTTGGACACGACTGAACAACTGAACTGAACCAAACTGACAAGTGATATCATATAATATTTGTCTTTCTCTTTCTGACTTCACTCAGTGTGACAATCTCTAGTTGCAGTCATGTTGCAAATGGCATTATTTTGTCTTTTAACAGCTGAGTAGTATTCTGCTGCATTTATATACAAGGACCATATCTTCTTTATCCATTCATCTGTCGAATCATGTTTCTGGGCTCTATTCTTTGTTTCTTCATCACTGTGAGACCACCCTAAAACCCTGCTTAGCCTTTTTGGTTCACTTCAGAATTTGGCAAATGTCTTTGGAAAGAACTGAAGGTAGGTTGAGGCCACTCAGATTCTTAGCCCTGTGAGACTGCCAAAAAATTCTTCTTGTTTCTCTCATTCTGCTCATGTAAAGCCTGAATCAGGTACTTGATCTTTGGCCAAAATCAACAAATTCCTCCAGAGAAAAATAAGCTATAGAAGGTCAGTTCATTTCTTTTCCTTATTTCTCTAGAATCTTAGCCCCTATAATCCTCTCAGATGTCTTTATACAAGTGATTTTCTTTAAAAAAAAAAAATTATGTGACCTTTTGTTACAGGGGTTATCTGTTACAGTAGGAGCCTTAGTATGTCACAAACTAAAAGCAAGTCTATGGGAAAAAGTAATAAATGTGTACATGAAACCAGAGAGAAACCTGAACAGACCCGAACAGTTACAATAATGTGCCATGAAGAGAGGACTATGATTCACTTTAACCTCTGCACTCACTCTTGACAGGAGAAACAGGAAAGAAAAGAGAAACAGACACAATAGTTAAACATTCTATACAATCTCACGTCTCCTTACCTCATCACAGGCTGTTCCCTCTTTTGAAAATATCCCACAAGACAAGAGGACAGGTATTCCCATGCATTGAAGTGAGGTAGAAACTCCCTGTATTTTCATGGATGTAGCTCTTTCTCACTGGCAGGTCTATCTTTTCAATTTTTTCAAGCTGTAAGCAGCCTAGTTGAGGTTTTATACCTCCTCTACAATTTACTCCAATGGATGAGTATTTTCTATGCATAGCATGATGTGAAAAAAGTTTGGGAGGCATTGAGGTAAATAGACTTCACATTTTGACCATGAAGGTAAAGGATGAGTGTATGAGGGAAAACGTGTCTTGAGAAGAGAAAGTGTGAGCTCCATCTGGGTCCATTTTCTTGCCCATCACTTCAGCAAGGAAAGAGAAGGGCACATGTCTTCTCAGAGAGAGGGCCCCTGGGATTCTGCCATTGATCACGCATCACAAGTGTTGAGCTTCTGCTCTGCCCAGCAGAACACTAGGCGCCGAGGATACAGGAGTAAAAATGAAACCCAAGTCTCCACCCCTGAAAGAGCTCCCATCTCCTCATCACAGCTTGTTCTGCATTTTTGAGGACCTTGCTAGCGGTTGCTAAGGGAAGAGTTTTAGTAACATGCTTAGTGAGATAGCCTTTGTTTTTCTTCCTGCCGGCGTTGTCTGCCAACTTTCTTTCCAGCCAACCAGGCAAAAAGCTGTAAGCAAGAGAAATGAGAAAGTTTTGTGCTTCTCATAGCTTGAAACTGACCCCGCAGGCCACTAGCTGCTGCTAAACATCAGTATCATTCTCAGAGTTTTGCCTCTGTGTTGAAAACGGGAAAGGAAATCTTTTATGGCAATCATTATATCAACTAGATACAATCATGCCTGGGTCCTTCTTTAATAAGTTAAATGGGAGATTACTATCTAATGGTTTCCAGGTAGTAATAGTTAAATTATGAATTTGTCTCTGAATAAAATGTTAACACAACTGCCATGCAGAGGTTTTAGAGATGTAAATTGTATCTAAGAGACAGTCTCAATTGTGTAGCTTAAAAAACACCAAATTCTACTTGCATTCTTTGCCAGAAACTTAAAAATTGTTTCTTTCCCTGGAGTAGTTTAACTATAAAAATGGATACTTCCAGTATCTGCCTATCCAAAATTATTCAGTTGATTTAATCCCCTCAAAATTAGGATATTTTCACCATGGGATTTAGCCAGGAGATTTTTCCGGCTCTGCTGATACCAACATTTAAAGTGATTATGTGTAATCTATTTCCTTTCCACTATCTCATTTCATAAAATACTGTTTTCTCGGTTTCTCTATCTTCAGCAGAAAGGAGATCAGGATTTGGCTCTGTCCATTTATTAGACAAAATAGCTCTAAGAATTGTTGCTGAGGTCTCTCTGGCAGTGGATTCTCTTTTCAGAATCCTGATATACCCTGACTAAAACTGTTCACAGATCAGAGGAGAGTAGCTGTTGGTCTTGACCTAAGAAGATCTGGATAACCTGAAACATTTGGAGATATGGTCAAAGCTCTTTCTAATAGTATATTT
The DNA here is from genome assembly GCA_006408695.1 of Aepyceros melampus. Taxonomy (NCBI): domain Eukaryota; kingdom Metazoa; phylum Chordata; class Mammalia; order Artiodactyla; family Bovidae; genus Aepyceros; species Aepyceros melampus. The sequence continues at coordinate 32,384 of SJXQ01000076.1, read as the reverse complement.
CTTGTGACTATTTCTGTTCTGAGTGATAGGAGGCAAGGAGAGGAGATGGACAGTGTTGTTTTGTTATCCCTAAGTATTTTCCCTGTCATGCAGTGATGGGAATTGACCCAGCTAAGCCCTCTTCACAAAGGCATAGAGTCCACAATAGATTTTATATAAATCTTTTTATATGTATATATTTAAATTTTTTTATATTTAAAAAGCTGGGCCACTTGTTGTGCTCAAGTACTAACCCCCCTCACCATGTAATCCTTGCTTTACATAGAGTAAGGGCCAGAGAACTGATGTTGGATATAAAGCAACTTAGATATGGCCTTGAATGATGTGTTTTTAGGAATATGATCTAAATCTTCAAGACATAAATATTATTAAAAATAGCCTTTGGTTCCTTGTATCTTAAAGAAATGTGAAGTTGAGGGCAAGAACATGGTACAACATTTCTGTATCTCTTTCTATCCCTGTTAAACATGGGTCGAGCTGCTTCTGTTTCTGTCCCTGAAGGATTAACTGCTATAGAAGTGCACATTGGGGTTTCCTGGGTCTTTGGTTGATTAGCAGTCTGTGCATGTTTGGTTCAAAGAATTAAAAGGAAGCATGAATGTAAGAGGAGAGAAATGGAAAACATCCCACAGAGTTAGACAAGAACAACCTCCAAGGTAAAATAATTACAAGGAAACTGTAGAGTAAGCAGTTCCCAGAGCTCACATAGGACTGAAGAGTGTTGACTAATGTCCAGCAAGAGTAAAGAGACCTTGTTGAATTGACATTTAGCAGAGACCTCAAAAGGGCCAAGTCTTAGAAGGGGGTTAAAAGAGCTCTAAACAGGGCTCTTCCAAGCCCGCTTTAAAAGAACTTTTAAAAAGTACTTCAAAAGGGTCACATCAATGTGAGAGTAACTTAATTACCTGCCAGGAAAAAAAAAATTTGAAGAAACGGCCAAATTTTTTTCAAATTTGACAAAAATGTTGAACCCACAGATCCAAGAAGCTCAGTGAACCTCAAGAAGAAGAAACAGACACTAGTTGAGTTTTGCCTCCAGGAGCTCTGCCAGATTCTCATGGTGAATATTGGAGAAAGATCCCTCGTGCTCTGGAAAGGGAAGTCGAAAAGTAACCATTTTGAGATATGCCAGAACATTCTCTTCTTAATGAAGTCTGCCCTTAAGAAAAAATATTTCACCAGAGACTAACTTTGCTGTTGTTGTTCAGCTGCTCAGTCATGTCTGACTCTTTGCTACCCCATGGACTGCAGCATGCCAGGCCTCTTCCTTCACCATCAGCTGGAGCCTGCTCAAACTCATGTCCATTGAGTCAGTGATGTCATCCAGCCATCTCGTCCTCTGTCATCCCCTTCACATTCTGCCTTCAATCTTTCCCAGCATCAGGGTCTTTTCTAATAAGAGTCATCTCTTCGCATCAGGTGGCCAAAGCATTGAAACTTCAGCTTCAGCATCAGTCCTTGCAATGACTATTCAGGACTGATTTTCTTTAGGATTGACTGGTTTGATCTCCTTGCAGTCCAAGGGACTCTCAAGAGTCTTCTGCAACACCAGAGAGCCTAACTCATTGGGACTGTATTACCTCTAAACCAACCTTAGACAAACTATCTTCCCTGGTGGCTCAGATGGTAAAGCATCTGCCCACAATGCGGGAGACCCGGGTTTGATCCCTGGGTTGGGAAGATCTCCTGGAGAAGGAAATGGCAACCCACTCCAGTACTCTTGCCTGGAGAATCTCATGGAGGGAGGAGCCTGGTGGGCTACAGTCCGTGGGGTCGCAAAGAGTCGGACACGACTGAGCAACTTCACTCACTCACTCACTCACTCAACCTAAGACAATTCCCAACTTAGGCCCCTCTTAGCCAGCCTGTTCCCCTAGGAGGGGAAAACAACTGAGAAGCCCTTGTGAAGTTCACAGTCACAAGCTCACTAGAAGTCTGAGTCCCACTCATAGAACTAGAGAATGCTTCCTCTTTCCTCATATTTACCACATCATAATTAAAGCCCTATTTACTAGAAGTTTTTTTGCCCAGTACAGCAGGTCTGGCTTTCAGCAAAACATTGCAAGGCATGTAAAAGGAAAAAACCACAGTTTGAAGAGACAAAGCAGCATTAGAACCAGATTCAGACAAAGAAGGGATGTTGGAATTAGTGGACTGGAAATGTAAAATAACTTACAATTAATATCCTAAGGACTCTCATGGAAAAAGGAGACCACATGCAAGAACAGGTGGATAATGTAAGCAGAGATCTAGAAATTCTCAGAGTGAAAAATAAATGATCACATTTAAAAACACTGTAATGGAATGAATGAACAGTGCCTTTCATGGGCTCCTTAACAGACTGTCATGGCTAAATAAAAAAATCTCTGAACTTAAGGATGTATGAAAGAAAATGGTGAAACCATAAGGCAAAGATAAAAATGACTGAAAAAGTAGAACAATATTCAGAAACTGTGGGATGGCTACAAAAGAAAAGCAAGGAGCAGAAACAATATTTGAAGTAATAATGATTGAGAATTTCTCCAAATTAATGTTAGACACCAAGCCTCAGAACCAAAGTTCACAGAGCACCAAGTAGGATAAATGCAAAGCAAAACAAACCTCCCCCTAAATCCACACATTTAAAAAAATAAATGAAAAGACTATACCTAGGCGAATCATTTTCAAACTGCAGAATTTAAAAGATAAAGAAAAAATCTTGAAAAAAAGCAGAGTGGGCAAAAAACACATTTTACTTATAAAGGTGCAAAGATAAGAGTTGTGGCCAATTCTTCCTCAGAAACCATGTGAGCAAGAAGAAAATGGAGTGAAATATTTAAAGTATAGAGAGAAATGAAACACCAACCCAGAATTCTGTGTCCTGTGAAATATCTTCAAAAAGAAGAAGTAAAGCATTTCTCAGACAGGCAAAAATTGACAGAGTTTGCTGCTGGTGGGCCTGCCTTGCAAGAAATGTTAAAATAAGTTTTTCAAAGAGAAGGAGCATGGTATAGGTCAGAAGCTTGAATTTAACATAAAGAAAAGAAGGACATTAGAGATAAATTAAGAAGTTATAGAAGGAATAAATAGAGAAGGAATTCCATTAGAGAAGAAATGAAAGAAGGTAAAAAGCATCAAAATTCACATTACATACGGAGATATAAAATATGACAGCAGACTTCTCAAAAACACATTCAAATGATATCTTTAAAGTGAGGGAGAGAACTGTCAACCTAGAATGCTAAATATAATGAAAACATCATTAAAAGATGAAGGTCAAATACAGAATTTCAGGCAAATAAAAACTAAGAAAATTCATTGCTACCAGATCTGCTCTGGTAGAAGCACTGTTAAAGGAAGCTTTTCAGACTGAAGTGAAATGGTTTCTGATTCAAATGTGAAATCACACACACAGACTCATGAAGAACACTGGAAATGGTAAATAATGTGCTGCTGCTGCTGCTAAGTCACATCAGTCGTGTCCAACTCTGTGCGACCCCATAGACAGCAGCCCACAAGGCTCCCCCATTCCTGGGATTCTCCAGGCAAGAGCACGGGAGTGGGTTGCCATTTCCTTCTCCAATGCATGAACGTGAAAAGTGAAAGTGAAGTCGCTCAGTCGTGTCCGACCCTCAGTGACCCCATGGACTGCGATCTACCAGGCTCCTCCATCCATGGGATTTTCCAGGCAAGAGTACTGGAGTGGGCTGCCATTGTGAATAGATATAAAAGAAATACATTTTCTAATTTTTCCTGTCTTGTAAATATAATTATGCAAAACAAAAATAGCAATGGTAGGCTTTGAGGCTTATAATATATGTAGTAGTGAAATGTATGAGAACAAAGGCTAGGAAGAGGGAGACAGGAGGACTATGTTGTAAGAGTCTTTCACCATATACAGATTTGTACAAATTATGTGAAGGTAGACTAGTAAGTTGGAGATATATATGGTAAACCTTAGAGCAAATACTAAAATTATTCAATTAATCCTAAAGAAGGCAGGGGAAAAAAAGACAAAGAAACAAAAGAACAAAAGTGACAAACAGAAATCAAACAGGTATATTGTAGATATAAACCCAGCTATATTGATAATTGCATTAAATATAAGTGGTCTAAGCACTGAAATTAAATAAAACAGATTATAAAATAAATAAGAACCAACTTGGTAACAGTTTAGAAGAAACACACTTTCAATATAAAGACAGAGATAGGTTAAAAGTAAAAAAAGAAAAGATATCCCATATAAACATGAATGATAAGAAAGTTAGAGTGGCTATATTAACATAAGATAAAGTGGGCTTCAGGACAAGTACCATTCCAGGAATGAAGAAGGCTATTACATTAAGATCAAGGATTCAACACAAGAAATAACAGTCTTATATGTATATGTACCTAATCATTTAAAAAAAATGAAGCAAAAATTGATAGAACCAAAAAGAAAAAAACACAGAGCTGAAGATTTCAGTTAATAAAACTAGTAGACAAATGAAATTCAGTAAATATATAGGAGATCTGAACAATACTATCAGCCAACTTGACCTAATGGATATGTAGATGATGTGCCATCCAAAATGAAACAGAGAAAAGAAAAGGTTTCAATGATTTTATGTGTAAAACATAAAATTATAAAATTATGAGAAGAAATCATATGAGTTTTATTGTATTTTTAATCTTAGGATAGAGAAAACTTAAGTATGTTGATGCAACTCATGGAGTTTAAAGAAAATAATGATAAATATAATAACTATAGGAAAGTAAAAATTTCTTCATAGCAGAAACATCATAAGTAAATTCAACTGTACGTCCAGTTCAGTTCACTCACTCAGTCGTGTCTGACTCTTTGCGACCCCATGAATCACAATACGCCAGGCCTCCCTGTCCATCACCAACTCCCGGAGTTCACTCAGACTCACATCCATTGACTCAGTGATGCATCCAGCCATCTCATTCTCTGTTGTCCCCTTCTCCTCCTGCCCCCAATCCCTCCCAGCATCAGAGTCTTTTCCAATGAGTCAACTCTTCGCATGAGGTGGCCAAAGTACTGGAGTTTCAGCTTTAGCATCATTCCTTCAAAGCATCAAAAACCACCTAGGACTGATGTCCTTCAGAATGGAATGGTTGGATCTCCTTGCAGTCCAAGGGACTCTCAAGAGTTTTCTCCAACACCACAGTTCAAAAGCATCAATTCTTCAGCGCTCAGCTTTCTTCACAGTCCAACTCTCACATCCATACATGACCACAGGAAAAACCATAGCCTTGACTAGATGGACCTTTGTTGGCAAAGTAATGTCTCTGCTTTTCAACATGCTATCTAGGTTGGTCATACTTTTCTTCCAAGGAGTAAGCATCTTTTAATTTCATGGCTCCAATCACCATCTGCAGTGATTTTGGAGCCCCCAAAATAGTCTGACACTGTTTCCACTGTTTCCCCATCTATTTCCCATGAAGTGATGGAACTACATGCCATGATCTTCGTTTTCTGAATGTTGAGCTTTAAGCCAACTTTTTCACTCTCCTCTTTCACTTTCATCAAGAGGCTTTTGAGTTCCTCTTCACTTTCTTCCATGAAGGTGGTGTCATCTGCATATCTGAGGTTATTGATATTTCTCCTGGCAATCTTGATTCCAGCTTGTGTTTCTTCTAGTCTAGCGTTTCTCATGATGTACTCTGCATAGAAGTTAAATAAGCAGGGTGTCAATATACGGTCTTGACGTATTCCTTTTCCTATTTGGAACCAGTCTGTTGTTCCATATCCAGTTCTAACTGTTGCCTCCTGACGTGCATATAGGTTTCTCAAGTGGCAGGTCAGGTGGTCTGGTATTCCTATCTTGTTCAGAATTTTCCACAGTTTATTATGATCCACACAAAGGCTTTGGCATAATCAATAAAGCAGAAATAACTGTATGTAGACCAAGGAAAATATTTGCTACTCCTACCATACAAGAAACTGATAGTATTATATATAAAGTGCTTCTACAAAAAAGAAAAGGACCCTAACCCAATAGAAAAATAAAAGATAAATAGCTCCTAGAAAAAGAAATGTTCTTAAATACATAAAAGTATACTCAATGTTATGCACAATATTAATTTTCACCATCAGATGATGAAGATTGAAATGTTTGCTAACACGCTGTGTGGGTGAGGACAGTGTAATAGCTTATAATGGATGTCTCTTCCCAACTCCTCCTGTTCATGTTGACAGCTTAAAATCAGCCATGACGAAAGTACTGTTTATATCATGGAAATCGGCATATGCTACAAATTGAGTTTTTTCCTTCTATGAGAGTCTGTTGTTAATCATTTACCAACACACTACCAGGTAAGAGTGGAGGCAAACAGGCTCTCTCATACCAATGTTTTTTTTTTTATTCCCCTTTTGTTTTGGCTGTGCCGTGTCTTAGTTGCGGCATGTGAACTCTTAGTTGTCCTATGTGGGATCTAGTTCCCTGGCCAGGCATCAAACCTGGGCCTCCTGCACTGGGAACGAGGAGTCTTAGCCACTGGACCCGCAGGGAAGCCCCTACTACTGTTTTTTTTTTTTTTAATATAAATAGCACAGTCTCCAGAAAACATTTTATTTAAATGCAGCAAAGTTATTAACTGCACAGTTTTTAAAGCAAGAATTCTACTTCTAGATACATGGCCTGAGGTGAGGTGAAGTCACTCAGTCGTGTCCGACTCTTTGTGACCCCATGGACTGTAGCCTACCAGGCTCCACCGTTCACGGGATTCTCCAGGCAAGAGTACTGGAGTGGGTTGCCATTTCCTTCTCGAGGGGATCTTCCTGACCCAGGGATTGAACCCAGGTCTCCCGCATTGGAGGCAGACACTTTAACCTCTGAGACATGGCCTAGTTTCTTAAAATTATTTGTTTAATTTATTTTTTGGTTGCACTGGGTCTTCATTGTTGTGTGCAGGCTCTCTGGTTGTGGTGAGTGCTGGCGTCTCTTCTTTGTGGTGCAGCGGCTTCTTATTGCGTAGCTTCCTTTGATGCACAGCACGAGCTCCGGGCACAAGGGCTTCATTAGATTTGGTGTGAGGCTCTTGGGTGCGTGGGCATCAGTAGTTGTGGCTCTCCGGCTCTAGAAGGCAGACTTAGTCCTCATGGTGCTTGAGCTTAGTTGCTCTAAGCCCATGGGCATGTGGACTCTTCCTGGACTGGGTATTGAAGATGTGTTCCCTGCATGGGCAGACGAATTCCCATCCACTTCACCACCAGGGAAGTCCTGGCCTGGTTATTTTTGAACACATGTGAAATCATACCTTTTTTTTTTTTTGGTATTAGCACATATGCCTGTCAATAGTGAATTGTTTTGTTTTTTTAATGTAGTACATTTTTTTCTTTTTTTTAATTTTTACTTTATTTTACTTTACAATACTGTATTGGTTTTGCCATACATTGACATGAATCCGTCTCAGGTGTACATGAGTTCCCAATCTTGAAGCCCGCCCCCGCCCCCCCATATCAACTCTCTGGATCATCCCTGTGCACCAGTCCCAAGTATCCTGTATCCTGTATTGAACATAGACTGGCGATTCATCTCTTACATGATAGTATACATGTTTCAGTGTCATTCTCCCAAATCCTCCCACCCTCTCCCTCTCCCTCAGAGTCCAAAAGTCCGTTCTATTCATCTGTGTCTCTTTTGCTGTCTCGCATACAGGGTTATCATTACCATGTTTCTAAATTCCATATATATGTGTTAGTATACTGTATTGGTGTTTTTCTTTCTGGCTTACTTCACTCTGTATAATCAGCTCCAGTTTCATCCATCTCATTAGAACTGATTCAAATGTTTTCTTTTTAATGGCTGAGTAATACTCCATTGTGTATATGTACCACAGCTTTCTTATCCATTCATCTGCTGATGGACGTCTAGGTTGTTTCCATGTCCTGGCTATTATAAACAGTGCTGCAATGAACATTGGGGTACACGTGTCTCTTTCAATTCTGGTTTCCTTGGTGTGTATGCCCAGCAGTGGGATCGCTGGATCATAAGCATTTCTATTTGCAATTTTTTAAGGAATCTCCACACTGTTCTCCATAGTGGCTGTACTAATTTGCATTCCCACCAACAGTGTAAGAGGGTTCCCTTTTCTCCACACCCTCTCCAGCATTTATTGCTTGTTGACTTTTGGATCGCAGCCATTCTGACTGGTGTGAAATGGTACCTCATTGTGGTTTTGATTTGCATTTCTCTGATAATGAGTGATGTTGAGCATCTTTTCATGTGTTTCTAAGCCATTCGTATGTCTTCTTTGGAGAAGTGTCTATTTAGTTCTTTGGCCCATTTTTTTGATTGGGTCATTTATTTTTCTGGAGTTGAGCTGCATAAGCTGGTTGTATATTTTTGAGATTAGTTGTTTGTCAGTTGTTTCATTTGTTATTATTTTCTCCCATTCAGAAGGCTGTCTTTTCACCTTGTTTATAGTTTCCTTTATTGTGCAGAAGCTTTCAATTTTAATTAGATCCCATTTATTATTTTTTCTTTTTTTCTTACTCTTCCACTGTATTTTTAATTGGCTGTTTTTTTTTTTGTATAAATAGAGTAATTAAAAGCTACTTACTTTTGTATGTAAATTTTGTCCATGGTCACATTGCAATGATTCTAATTAAGAGCCTGTGAGTTATAGTGGGTAAGACCACATAGCTCTGTACCAGATAACCTCAGTTTCAATCTCAATCTTGCCACATCCTGGCTGTTACCATAAGGATTAAAGATAGTTCATGAAAAATACTGAGAACAGTGCTTAATAAATTTAACCATTCTTAACCAGACAGTGGCATAGAAGTTTGCTTGCTTCTGAAAAAGAATCTTGAGGCTTTCTAGTTTCTATATTTGGGGAAAATTTAAGATGAGTAGGACACAATTTCTCGCTTGGTGGGAAACTCTATTTTCATTTGCTAGTTCATTTTGTTGCTGGCCAAAACCTTTGCTTTCTCTACCCACGAAAGCTGAATAAAAATCTGGAGAGGAGTTTGGAGGAAAGAGAAAGGTGGCTCTAATCCTCACCTGAAGAAGGGGACATGGTACACTCACGCCTTGAGACCTATGCCTCCTCCACAATGAATCCAGGTGCTCGTGTGCGATGACAGCTCACTGTCTGGAGCTGGTGATGAGGAACAAAGCTGTGAGGATCTTGTCTTCTTCCTCCTGCACTGTTTCAAAAATAGTCAAAGGCTGGCATCACTAACCAGTAACTTGAGTCTGGCGGTTCAGTGGCTCTGTGGCTATCTTTCTGATACGTAAAAAGGAAGGACAAGGGGAAGAGAGTGTCGCAAGGGTAAGCAGCAGATACAGGAGGTGTTTAGCATAGAGTCAAAGGACAACAGATGTGAAATGCAACTTCTTCAAAGTTAAGGATCAGAAAAGCAAATTTAGTTTTAGACATGCAGAGTTAGAAGCAGCTAAAGTAAAAATTAGGACTGTTCAGGCCTGCTCACTGTTCTCTATCTTCTTTGTTCTCAGGAAAGGAAACTCCTTCTTCTTCTTCATTTTTTCCTTTCCATTGCAACAATTTGATTCCCCATTTCTCTCTTGATAGAAGAATAATTATGCTAACTTTATAAATGTGGATTCTATTACACAGAATGGTTAAAAAAACATCTGAACCAAAAACTGAATCCAGGTTCCCCTTCTCTAAAGTGAAAACTACTGGGGCCCAGTCCCAGTTGGATCCAGGGTATCTGAAGTGTGGATAGCGAGGCAAGAGAGATAAGGAAATAATTTGCAGTTAAGAGAATACAGGAGAGAAAAGAGACTGATATTCCTTGGTTTATGCAGAAAGCCAATAAAGCCTCAAACAAGAGACTTGCTCTGTTCACGTAGGCTACAGGCTCCCTCTTGAATAGCGGAAGGTACCCGCCTTGGGCTCCCTTTTGCATGGGTCTTAGAAGCCCAGGCAGGAAAGTGAGCTCAGAGGGCCCCTATGCCCCAGGGAGTCAGCCTGAAAATAAAGAGAAATAAAGACGCAGGGAGGCCAAGCTTCAGTGAGTGAGGCTCAAAACTTTATTTTCCAGGGGAGCTTATATACCTTGAGCTTACATAGAGAATAATGGAAGATGCAGAGTCATGCAGGGTCAGCAATCCTGACCCTTATCGAGACCAGGCTTTCTTTCTGCATATCTTTCTGCCGGGAGCCACCATGGGAGATCCCACCCATGACAAAGTCATGTGGAAGAGAACTGTTAAGCAAGGCTTCAGAGCTCAAGGGGCTCCCTAGATTTTCTCGAGCATCTACCACCAAACCAGAATCTGTCTGTTTTACTATTTCATGACTTTCACCAACTGTGAGAGGCATGGAAATCCTAAAACATAGAGCCTTTCAAAGAGTTAAAAGTTATTAGAGTAGTGCTGATGTAGGATTTCATTACTGGGGCAATGCTTGTTGCTAAGTTCCCATATCTCTTATCCACTGTGCACCTGGGAATGCATTAGTTAACATAGTGAGAATGTAAGAAAAACAAGTGTAGCCTTGAATTTAATCATATCAGACTTTTGAGCTAATTGGTTCTTTCTTGTAACTCACTGCACCTTTGCTCTGTGGAAAAACGTAACTCTGTTTTGCATTTTCTGAGGCTGACATAGATTAGAAATATAAAGAAAAAACACTTTGAGGGAAAATAAGTTTTCTGGTTGAGCAGCCTTTATCAAAAGAGGGTCATAAAATGTTCACAGGCCTCCAAGGCCAGAAGATACTGTACACAACATCATTTGTGGGAAAGGTATGCAGAAAAATCCTGGTTTTAATAAGGGCAAAACTGCTGGAATGTTTGGGCTGACTCTGTATGACCTTGCATCTTTCATTTCCCTCTATGTATAAGGCAAGGTATAAAAGTACAATCTGAAAAATAAAGCTTTTGGGCCTCGCTCACTGAAGCAGCTTGGTCACCCCATGTTTTTTCTTCTCTCTATCTTTCTTTCTCTCTCCCTCTCCCTCTCCCTCTGTTTTTCAGGCTGATCCCTTGGAGCATAGAGGCTCCCTGCGTTCACTTATCTGCCCGGGTTTCTAAGACCTGAATGGGAAGACATTCTGTGTCTTCACTCCCTCGGGAGACCGAGAGACACCTGTGGTCTCCGTGAACAGGGCAAACTTCTTGTCTCAAAGTTTTATTGGTTCTTTATGTAAACCAAGGAATATCAGCCTATTTCTCTCCTCTATTTTCTTATCTACAACATTTTTTCCTTATTGTCTCTCTCTAAATCAATCACAATCGCTGACGCTGTTCCTCCTTCATGTTTCCCTGGATCCTATGGGGGCTGGACACTGGCCCTTTCCATATGCAAAAGTTTTACGTGATTTACATCATCTTCTGGCCAGGAGGCCTGCTAACATTTTATGACTTTTCTTTCTGATAAAGGTTAGTTAACCAGAAAACTTATTTTCTGTAAAGGTGATTCTTCTAAAGTCTAGCGCCACTCCCTGGAAACCCTAGATAAAGTTGCATTCCTATAGGGCAAAGGTGTGGTGGGCTATAACAAGGAAGGGATTTATTAACTCAAGGTTTAATGTTGTAAATGTCAAGGCTACTTACTTATATTTCTATATATCAACTATATTAATTGATGCACTCCCATGTACACGACAAAAGATATGAAAACTTGGTGGCAAGTATTGGCTCAACAATGAAACCCTTAACCAGTTCTTAACCAGTTAATAATTTTTAACTCCTTGAAAGGTTCTACATTACTAGAATGTTTTAAGCTCCCCGTGCCTCTTGTGGTTGGGAGGCTGTAAACAATCATATGGGTAGTTGGAAGCGTCTGGATAAACCTATCAGGCAAGTTAGAAAGTTATCAGAAGTATTTGAATTGAAACACTCTTATCATGCCCAGGAGACTTATTAACTAGAGTTTTAAGTTAATTTCCTTCAGAGAAAGGTGGGTGGGAACAGCCCTCATTAATATCAGAAGAGTTTGGCCAAAAGCATAAGATAGTAAGACAGACAAATTCTGGTTTTGGGGTAGATGCTCAAGCAAGTCCAGGGGATCCCTCAAGTCCTGATCTGCCTTGCTCATCAGGTCTCTCCACATGACCTCGTCATGGCTAGGATCTCCCATGCTGGCTCCCGGCAGGAAACCAAGATTAAACACACTAATGTAGTAAAAGAAAACATTGGAGACTAATTTATTTGAAAATATACGTTTTCCTAATTGCAGAATTTACAGTACTCTTATACTTCTACTTTCATTAATTCATGGAATGTTTTTCTTTAACACATTTTAATATAAATTGTACTTTACATATAAGCTCAATTTATGAGAAAGTCTTAACTATGGCTTCAAAGGAGAAAAAACATAGTAAAAGTAGTACTGCCAATTTTGACAGTTTCATAACGTTTCCTTTTTATGTATTTTTCCCCTCCTCTATCCCTATTACTACTTATAACTCTAGCCCATATAATACCTGGATTGGGTTACTATAACTGCCAGTTAAACACTCTCTTAGACTCTATTCCCCCTTAAACCTATCCTCTGCAGTGTTACCACAGCAATATATTGGCAGTCATATTTCCCCTCAAATGGAGTTAGAGCTCACTAGGTTGGCCTCAGGCTCCCCCAGGTTAAATCTCTTACTCCTTCAGCCTGGAGTCTTGCTAGAATGCTCTAGCAATGTCAGATATTTGAAGTTCTCCTGGGCTCACTGAGGGGCCTTTTCTTCTTTGTGAATTTGACTCCTCATTGCCCTATTATCTTCTTCTTCCCCCAGTAACTAGTACTGTGCTTTATATATGGGATGCTCTCAATAAAAGTTTGTTCCTGAAAGAATAAATGAATATCACCACCTCATACTTTTTTCAACCTTAAAAAAAAAAGCAGTTTGTATTGTGGAAAATCTTAAATTAAGGTTAGTTAAATGTCAGGAGTCTTAGTGTTTAGTCTTCATTCTAGCTTTGACTCCCTGTGGGACCCTGGATTGTTTTTCTTTAACACACTTCAATGTCGAGACCAGCTCGACAAGCAGGGTTTCTGAAAGTGCAATATGGCTAGAGAATGAGAAACGAGACACAAAAATTCAGAGAAAAGCAATGATCAGGGGACTAACACCGCTTCAAGGTGAAGGTGCCAAAACTGAATCCAAGCCACCTTTATTATACTTTCAGCCGTAATGAAAGAATATGCAGGAAATTAAACTATAACTCATGTGACCTTCAGGGCCAAAGAACAAAATGATCATTAACCATGTAATTAGGAAATAGTAATACTAATCAGTAACAAATCAGTAACTAGACTAATATTCTTATCTATAGATTTTCCACCAGATACATAAAACATGTGACTCTGAAACACCAGTTGAGAAACAGTCTGGGTTCGGTTTTCTGACCCCAGGATCATATCTTGTTTTCAAGATGATGAACTGTTCCCTCTGGACTTGTTCCAAGAGTCTTGTGCCTTATAGCATCCAGTTTATCAATAATTATAAATTTCTTTTGTGGCCCATGCCAGGGCCTGCTTTTCTTTTATTCTTCCTGTCTCCTACACTTTAATATAAAATGTTCTTTACATTTAAGCTCAATTTATGAGAAAGTCTTAACTATGGCTTCAAAGAAAGAAAAAAAAAAACAGTAAAAGAAGTACTGCCAATTTTGACACTTGTCTCTTGCTTTTTTGTATCTTTCTTGTGTGTTTGGGTATGTAAGTCTCCAAGTAGATTATTGGGGTAAAGTTAGGAGAACACAAAATAGTCATGGAAGCCTTGCATATCAGTCAGTACAGTTCAGTCACTCAACTGTGTCTGACTCTGTGACCCGATGGACTGCAGCACACCAGGCCTCCGTGTCCATCACCAACTCCTGGAGCTTACTCAAACTCTTGTCCATTGAGTCAGTGATGCCATGCAACCATCTCATCCTCTGTTGTCCCCTTCTCCTCCCACCTTCAATCTTTCCCAGCATCAGAGTCCTTTCAAATGAGTCAGTTCTTCACATCAGGTGGCCAAAATATTGGAGTTTCAGCTTCAGCATCAGTCTTTCCAACGAATATTCATGACTGATTTCCTTTAAGTTTGACTGGTTTGATCTCCTTGCAGTCCAAGGGACTCTCAGGAATCTTCTCCAACACCACAGTTCAAAAGCATCAATTCTTCAGTGCTCAGCTTTCTTTATAGTCCAACTCTCACATCCAGGCATATTACTGGAAAAATCATAGCTTTGATTAGATGGACTGTTGTCAGCAAAGTAATGTCTCTGCTTTTTAACATGCTGTCTAGGTTGGTCATAGCTTTTCTTCCAAGGAGCAAGCATCTTTTAATCTCATGGCTGCAGTCACCATCTGCAGTGATTTTGGAATTGCCCAAAATAAAGTCTCTCACTGTTTCCACATCTATTTGTCAGGAAGTAATAGGACCAGATGTCATGAACTTAGTTTTTTTAATGTTGAATTTTAAGCCTACTTTTCCACTCTCCTCTTTCACTTTCATCAAGAACGCCTTTAGTTCTTCTTTCACTTTCTGCCATAAGGGTGGTGTCATCTGCATATCTGAGGTTATTGATATTTTTCCTGGCAATCTTGATTCCAGCTTATGGTTCATCCAGCCTGACATTTTGCATTATGTACTCTGCATATACGTTAAATAAGCAGAGTGACAATATACAGCCTTGACATACTCCTTTCCCAATTTGGAACCAGTCTGTTTTTCCAAGTCCAGTTCTAACTGTTGTTTCTTCACCTGTATACAGATTTCTCAGGAGGCATGTAAGGTGGTCTGGTATTCCCATCTCTTTAAGAATTTTCCACTGTTTATTGTGGTCCACTCAGTCAAAGGCTTTGGCATAATCAATAAAGCAGAAGTAGATTTTTTTCTGGAATTATCTTACTTTTATGATGACCCAATGGATGTTGGTAATTTGATCTCTGGTTCCTCTGCCTTTTCTAAATCAAGATTGAACAACTAGAATTTCACAGTTCACTTACTTTTGAAGCCTAGCTTGGAGAATTTTGAGCATTACTTTGCTAACATGTGAGAAGTGTGCAATTGTGCAGTAGTTTGAACATTCTTTGGCATTGTCCTTCTTTGGAATTGGAATGAAAATTGACCTTTTTCAGTCCCTATGGCCTCTGCTGAGTTTTCCAAATTTGCTGGCATATTATGTGCAGTACTTTAACAGCATCATCTTTTAGGATTTGAAATAGCTCAACTGGAATTCTATCACTGCACTAGCTTTGTTTGCCATGATGCTTCCTAAGGCCTACTTGAGTTCGCATTTCATAATGTCTGGCTCTAGGTGAGTGACCACACCATCATGGTTATCTGGGACCTGAATATCTTTTTTGTATATATATATATAATTTTATTCAATTCTTTCAACAACTTTTGGGGTTGGAATTAATATCCTTATAATGCCAGTGGAGAGTGAGGATGCAAATAAATATTGTGCCTAAAAGGAAGAGGAAAAGCACTTCTGATGCAGGGGCCTAGCAGAGGGAAGATAAGAAAATTCAGCCTGATTGTCTTCATTCTGGAGTCTGTTCCCCTACAAGCAAACCTTGGGACAATGCATATTCTGTCCCTTGGGAGAACCAGAGAGAATGCATATTCTGTCCCTTGGGAGAACCAGAGAGATCTGGAGAATCCTAGAGCAAAAGGCATCTTTGTTTCTCAGGATAGCCTGAGGAAATGGCAACCTCTTTCATGAAGTCAAACATTCAGAGTATTCCAGTGGGCAGAGCAGTGAGCTGTGGTGGATTTGCAATGCCTGAAGAAGATTCTAGGCAAATGAGCCCATGCTGGCACCTCTGGTTTCCGTAATATGTGTGTGTCATTTCTTGTGCCCTTCTGGGTGGTGCACAAATGAAAAGAGTGGAGGAGACATAGGGTTTGGACAAGAAGGCTGCAGAGTGAGGGACTGTGGGACAGGAGTCTGGAGTAGGGTCTGCCTATTTCAGCAGTGAGCACAGGTTGCAGATAGGTGGGAGCAGCCTCACTTCAGCAGACTGCCCAGTCAGTTGGGCAAACCAGGCCACATTAATGCCTGAACATCTCTGCCTCAAATCTGCAAGGTCTTAGAAAGTCCCTGGGGGAGGAGGTTATCAGAAGGAGGGAGAAAGAAAAAAAGATAAAATTCATTGAGATTAAATCTTGAAACAACTGAGATAATACATGGAAAACATTCCCTGAAACTAGAAGAGACTGAGGTATGTTCATTGAGGAGCTGAAGATATTTGTTTCTGTTGGTGGGCTCAAAAGCAACATGATATTCCTTGTAGAAAATAATTATCATGTTTTGCACACTTGAATTGTAACATGTGTCATCAATTCTACTATGTTTTTAATAATTCTTTTGGTTATTTAACAACTATTTATGATTTATCTACTGTATACTCAGAGAAGGCAATGGCACCCCACTCCAGTACTCTTGCCTGGAAAATCCCATGGATGGAGGAACCTGGTAGGCTGCAGTCCATGGGGTCGCTGAGAGTTGGACACGACTGAGCGACTTCACTTTCATGCATTGGAGAAGGAAATGGCAACCCACTCCAGTGTTCTTGCCTGGAGAATCCCAGGGACGGGGAGCCTGGTGGGCTACCGTGTATGGGGTCACACAGAGTCGGACACGACTTAAGTGACTTAGCAGCAGCAGCAGCACTGTATACTAGTTTTTCTGCTCATAACTTTTGTTGATGTTTTCAACACCCTTTTTGAAACAATCCTTCCTGTGGCCATATGCTCTCTTGGAGACTTATATTTAGGCCTCCTAAAACCCAACTTCTGGAAATCCTGCCTTTTGTTACAGCAGAGTAAACTTCATAATCCTCCCTTTAACATTGTTTTTTGGAATTTCCATTATGATTTTCAAGTATCTTAAACAGAAGATATCATAGGCCTATATATATGTAAACACATGTCATGTAAGTCAGAAACTTTAGTTGTCATATACACACAGGTTCCCTTTGCATCAGCTCTGTGGTGACCCCACTTCCTTCCCTGGTTGCTAAGGCTAGAGGTTTTGTAATTTAACTCAAAGCTGGAGAAGGAAAGGCTAGTCCTTTAGCAAAACAAGGTTGAGGATGTGTAGGGAAAGAGAAAATTAGCTAAGATGACATGGTCAGGCTCTGTCCCTCCATGGCCTCTCACTTTTACCTCACGTTTTGTAAATAATGATTATGTAACAGCTGAGATCACTTAGAACACCTCACATGAACGTCACAAAATATTTGTTTGGTCATGAGCTACTTTGTGCTATAGGGATATATGGCTCCTCCTAGAAAGTGACAGCATTACAGCTGTGTTACAGCTGTGTCTTTTGGGTCAGCCATGAGAGGAGAGACTACAGTGTGTCTACTGCCACAGCTGCTGCATCAGCCGGGAGAGAGGTTGTGTTGTGTTAAGTTATATTATGTCTGCTGCTACAGCTGCTGCAGCAGCCAGGGGAGAATAAACACATCTGCAGTTCCTACAGCTCCTCACATTTTCTTCCAGCCTCTTAGCTCACACCTTGCCTACCATGAGTTCAGCGAACAGTGCACAGAGTGTGAACAGCAAGACCATCTGATTGGGGTGTCGAGGGTGAGGGGTGACCAGGAGTGAAGGGCAGTATGGGAGAGTTTGTGGAGGGGTCTGGGGGTGAGCCTCTTTTGGTTAAGGGAGAGCTCATACTGTACCCAAGGGCTGAGGAATGTAGTCCCATGCCATAGGTAGGACTCCTTTGCAGGCAACCTTCTAGATATCTTTCCTCATTGTAGATTTTGTATCGTTTGAACATACAGTAAATGACTGAGTATTTATAAAAGATTCTGGTATGTGCACTTCATTGTTTAAAGTGTAGGTTCTCTTTTCTTCTCCCTCCCCAGCTGATGCTCAGATTCCTTCAGAGTGAAAGGCATGGTGGTAAAGACCTCAATGGGTCCCTGTCAGACCATGGTAGACATATTGTGCCACTACCCTTCTACAATAAGAGGATTAGTGGCCAGGTTCCCTGGTGGCTCAGAGGTTAAAGTGTCTGCCTGCAATGTGGGAAACCTGGGTTCAATCCCTGGGTCGGGGAGATTCCTTGGAAAAGGAAATGGCAACCCACTCCAGTGTTCTTGCCTGGAGAATCCCATGGACAGAGAAGTCTTGTGGACTATAGTCGATGGGGTCACAAAGAGTCGGACACGACTTCACTTTCAGTTTCAATGCTGTTGAGGGGCTTTTCTGGTGGCTCAGATGGTAAAGAATCTGCTTGCAATGCAGGAGGCTGGGTTTGATCCCTGAGTTGGGAAGATCCCCTGGAGGAGGCATGGCAACCCACTCCAGGATTCTTGTCTGGAGAATTCCCATGGACCTAGGAGCCTGGCAGGCTACAGTCCATGTTGAAAAGAGTCACATGACTGAGCGACTAAGCACAGTACAGTGTAGGGAGCAGCAAAGAGTAACACCTACAGCATGGCGTTCAACTTAATTCAAGAAAATGGCTTCCTACTCTCCCATTTTTCCTCTAATTTAAGCATTTGTAGTTGCTTCAGGCTTCAAAATTGTCATTCCATCAAATTATACTTTCATAGAATACATAAAAATATATTGCCATGCCAATTCTTTTTTTTTATTGTTATGGAAGTTAGAAATATAGAAAGAAAAAACAGTAAAATAAAATCATCTGAAACATTTCCAACTTTTGTTTTTTTACATGAGATGATGGAGTAATGAGGCTAATTCTTTTCTTCATGTCAATACAAAGCATAATTTTGCCAGTATAGTTTTTCTATTACTTGATCATGGGGCCTGCAGTGAGTGCAGCAACACAATTCTGTAAGAATACTGTGATAAGAAATCTGAACATACAGCAATTTAGGGCAAATAGGGTACTTTCTGCTAACGTCTGGCCTCTGCTTCCATATCTTTGAAGATTTCACTGGAAATACTGGAAGGTGGAGATTCAGTCCCTTTGTGACTGAATAGACAGGTCAGAAAGATCCCCAGGAGAAGGAAATGGCAGCCTACTCTGAATTCCTGCCTGGAGAACCCATGAACAGAGGAGGTTGGTGGGCAACAGTTCATGGAGCCCCGAAAAGTTGGACATGACTGAAGCAGCTGAGCATGCAAGCAGACAGAACAAACCTGTTCACAGTTTCTACCATCTTCCTATGTCCATGGGTCTGTCATTGCTTTTCTTTTTCTTCTTATTTTCTTTCAGTTTTCCTCTTCTTAATATTGTTTTCAACTAGTGAATTATTCAAACCCAACACCTTTGTAACTACTATCCAGGCAAAGAAACAGAACTTTACCAGCCACACCAGGAACCCCTAGATGAGGCCTGGCCCGTTACAAACACTAATTTTTTACTCCCTCTTCCTGACTTTTATAGTAATAATAGCCTTACATTAAAAAAAAAAAAAGTTTGATCACCCAAGATTACAGCCTTATACACTACATCTTAGTATTGTCCTTTAAAAAATGATGTCTTTAGATCTTCTTTTAATCTGCAAGTCTTCTCCTCACTCCTACCTTGTCCCTTTCTTTTCTTAATAATTTTGTTAAAGGACTAAGACAATTTGAATTGTTAAATTTCCTATTGTCTGAAATTTGCTAGCTATATATTCTTGGCTAAGTTCATATGTTCTTGCTTCTCTATTTCCTAAAAATTGGCAGCAGGATCCAGAGTTGACTGGCTTCATGTATGACATTTTGGCAAGACGATAGAAGGGACATATGTCTTCTTTTTGTTTTTGTTAGCAGACATTGATAATATGCAAATACATTAATTCATTGAGTGGAGGGTGGTTGCAAATGAAGATAGGTCTATCACTTAAAAAGTTATTGTTTAGAATATTCTTATAAACAAATACTTCCCCTCATCTATTACTTAGTTATCCAATGGTATACATACCTGGAGAAGGAAATGGCAACTCACTTCAGTATTCTTGCCTGGAGAATCCCATGGACAGAGGAACCTGGCAGGCTACAGCCCATGGAGTTGCAAGAATTGGACACGACTTAGTGACTAAACTACCACCAGTGGTATATACGAGGCTTCCCAGGAGGCATAGTGGTAAAGAATCTATCTGCCAATGCAGGAGAGACAAGAGATGCAGGTTTGATCCCTGAGTGGGGAAAATCCCCTGGAGTAGATGTTTAGCTGAAAGTTTTCACTTTTATCTCAGGTTCATAGGATTTGTTAATGAAATAAGGCCACTCGTTCTATACAAATAAATAATAGCAATATTTATTAGAGAATTTTCTAGTTTCCTTTCAATACACTAACATTAAAAGATAAGAGAAATAGAAACAGTAGAGGATACATCACCTAATTGGGTTTTGACCAACATCTAGACTCAAACAGTTCGAGAAGTCCCATGACACAGCACATCTAAAGTCTCAGCTGAGAAAAGGTCCCATACAAAGCATCCAATCTGTGGTGAGACTTCAAAGATTTCAGTTCGGGTTTAGTTCTTATAATCCCAGGATGCAAACTGATATCATCATCAATCTGTGAGTAAATTGCAGCTCTGATTTCATATTAATGTACTTAAACCTGATTCTTTGAGAAGATCATTAAAATAGACAAACCATTAGCCAGACTCATAAAGAAAAAAAGGGAGAAGAATCAAATCAACAACAACAAAAAAGAAATGAAAGTGGAGAAATCACAACAGACAACACAGGAATACAAAGGATCGTAAGAGACTACTATCAGCAACTATATGCGAATAAAATGGACAACTTGGAAGAAATGGACAAATTCTTAGAAAAGTTCAACTTTCCAAAACTGAACCAGGAAGAAATAGAAAGTCTTAACAGACCCATCACAGCATGGAAATAAAAACTGGAATAAAAAATCTTCCAAAAAACAAAAGCTCAGGGTCAGATGGCTTCATAGGTGAATTACATCAAACATTTAGGGAAGAGTTAACACTTATCCTACTCAAACTCTTCCAGAAAATTTCAGAGGAAAGTAAATTCTCAAACACATTTTATGAGGCCACCATCATCCTAATACCAAAATCAGACAAAGATGCCACAAACAAAGAAAAATACAGGCCAATATCACTGATGAACATAAATGCAAAAATCTTCAACAAAATTCTAGGAAACAGACTCCAGCAACATGTTAAAAAGATCATACATCATGACCAAGTGAGCTTTATTCCAAGGATTCAAGTATTCTTCAATATTCATAAATCAATCAGTGTGATACACCACATTAACAAATTGAAAAATAAAAACCATATGATTATATCAATAGATGTAGGAAGACTTTGACAAAATTCAACACCCATTTATGATAAAGAACTCTCCAGAAAACAGGCATAGAAGGAACACACCTCAACATAATAAAAGCCATATATGATAAACCCACAGCAAACATATCCTCAATGGTGAAAAACTGAAAGCATTTCCCCTAAAGTCAGGAACAAGACAAGAGTGCTTACTCTCACCTCTACTATTCAGCATAGTTTTGGGAGTTTTAGCTACAGTAATCAGGGAAGAAAAAGAAATAGAAGGAATCCATATTGGAAAAGAAGTAAAACCTCTCACTGTTTGCAGATGACATGATTATCTACATAGAAAACCCTAAAGACACTACCAGAAAATTACTAGAGCTAATCAATGAATATCATAAAGTTGCAGGATATAAAATTAACACACAGTAATCCCTTGCATTCCTATACAATAATAATGAGAAAACAGAAAGAGAAATTAAGGAAACAATCCCATTCACCATTGTGACAAAAAGAATAAAAATACTTAGGAACAAATCTACCTAAAGAAACAAAACATCTATACACAGAAAAGCTATAAAACACTGATGCAAGAAATCAAAGATGACACAAATAGAGAAATATACCATGTTCATGGATCAGAAGAAACAATATACTGAAAATGAGTATAATACCCTAAGTAATCTATAGAGTCAGTACAATCTTTATCAAGCTACCAATGGTATTTTTCACAGAACTAGAACAAATAACTTCAAAAATTGTATGGAAATACAAAAAACCTCAAATATCCAAAGCAATCTTGAGAAAGAAGAATGACTGGAAATATAAACCTGCCTGACTTCTGACCTCTAATTTAGAGTATACTACAAAGCTACAGTCATCAAGACAGAATGGTACTGGCACAAAGACAGAGATATAGATTAATGGAACAAAATAGAAAGCCCAGAGATAAATCCATGCACCTAAGGATCTTTGACAAAGGAGGCAAAAATATACAGTGGAGAAAAGACAATCTCTTTAACAAGTGGTGCTGGGAACACTGGTCAACCAACTGTAAATGAATGAAACTAGAATACTTTCTAGACCATACACAAAAATTAAGTCAAAATGGATTAAAGATCTAAATGTAAGACCTCAAACTATAAAACTCCTAGATGAAAACATAGGAAAACACTCTCTGATTTAAATCACAGCAAGATCCTCTATGATACATCCCATAGAGTAATGGAAATAAAAGGAAAATTAAACAAATGAGTGCTAACTAAACTTAAAAATTTTGCACAACGAAGGAAACTATAAGCAAGGTGAAAAAACAGCCTTCAGAATGGGAGAAAATAATAGCAAATGACCCAACTAACAAAGAAGTAATCTCAAAAATATACAAGCAGCTCCTGCAGCAGCTCAATACGAGAGAAATATACGACCCAATCAAAAAACGCGCCAAAGAAGTAAACAGACATATCTCCAAAGAAGACATCAGTTCAGTTCAGTTCAGTTGCTCAGTTGTGTCTGACTCTTTGTGACCCCATGAATCGGAGCATGCCAGGCCTCCCTGTCCATCACCAACTCCCAGAGTTCACTCAGACTCACGCCCATGGAGTCAGTGATGCCATCCAGCCATCTCATCCTCAGTCGTCCCCTTCTTCTCCTGCCCCTAATCCCTCCCAGCATCAGAGTTTTTCCCAATGAGTCAACTCTTCACATGAGGTGGCCAAAGTACTGGAGCTTCAGCTTTAGCATCATTCCTTCCAAAGAATACCCAGGGCTGATCTTCAGAATGGACTGGTTGGATCTCCTTGCAGTCCAAGGGACTCTCAAGAGTCTTCTCCAACACCACAGTTCAAAAGCATCAATTTTTTGGCACTCAGCCTTCTTCACAGTCCAACTCTCACATCCATACATGACCTCTGGAAAAACCGTAGCCTTGACTAGATGGAACTTTGTTGGCAAAGTAATGCCTTATGGCCCCTCTTAAAAACAAATGTCTGTGATTTTTTTCTTTGTGTCTAGATACTTTACCTGACTATCTAGGAAGAGGCAAAAACTATGTAGCCACTAACTTCCCAGAATATTTCTTTTCTAATGGGATAAGAATAGGAAGAGAAATAGTCTCAATAACTTTGCTCCTTTACTTCTAGGCATTTTAGATCTTTTGCCTGGGTTTACTAGTTAGTTCTATGACCAGTATGCTAATATTCAGTTAATGCATAGTCATAGCATGACTGATAATACAGTCACTGAAAAGAAGATTTTGAAATCACAGGATCATCATCTGCCATATCATTGTTGTATGTCATCCATTATTTCCCTTTTCTTTTCTCTCTTTCCAGATAGTGTCCTACTACTTTCAGGATGATATATATGATTACCAAAGCTCTATAGCTTTCTTGGAGAAGCTTATAAAAATCTACTGATGTTCTTCTTGTGCTTCTCCCTAATTCAACCCAAGCCTGTCTTTATATAGATAGGTAATTCCAATTCCAAAGAAAGGCAATGCCAAAGAATGCTCAAACTACCGCACAATTGCACTCATCTCACATGCTAGTAAAGTAATGCTCCAAATTCTCCAAGCCAGGCTTCAGGAATATGTGAACCGTGAACTCCCTGATGTTTAAGCTGGTTTTAGAAAAGGCAGAGGAACCAGAGATCAAATTGTCAACATCTGCTGGATCATGGAAAAAGCAAGAGAGTTCCAGAAAAACATCTCTTTCTGCTTTGTTGACTATGCCAAAGCCTTTGACTGTGTGGATCACAGTAAACTGTGGAAAATTCTGAGAGAGATGGGAATACCAGACCACCTGACCTGCCTCTTGAGAA
>SJXQ01000075.1:104288-115225 GCA_006408695.1 Aepyceros melampus | reverse complement strand
TTCCCGTCTCCTTGAGAATTTTCCAAGTTTACGATTATCAGGGTCATGTATACAGAAAGAAGGGAATGGCAACCCACTCAGGTATTCTTGCCTGGAAAATCCCATGGACAGAGGAGCCTGGCGGACTACAGTCCATGGGGTTGAAAGAGTCAGAGACGACTGAGTGACTTTCACTTTCATAAATATAGAAGTTAGCAATCATCTATTCTGACGTACTTAATTCAATTGCACAAACAATGCAGAATTTCCCTTGCAAGAGAAGTGTATTATATATGTGCAATAACAACAAAAATAATCCCAGTCCCTGAATTCAGAACTCTCAAAGCAATGAGGGAGACATAGCTGGTGTTAGCAGTGGGAGCAGGAATATCCTGTATGGTTTGCTGTGTGTATGTGTCAATTTTTTTAAACTTAATTGATGTATTTATAATAAGAAAAAGCTGTTGAATTGGCTCTTCCTTTGGTTTTCCTGTAGTAATAGCTTTACTACTTTTTTAACTTGTGTTGTCTGCCAAGGGAGTAGATATCACTAGCAGACAAGAAATAGCAGGCATCAAAGATAAAGAGAAAAGGATGCAAAGTTTTAAATGGAATGAACTCTGATCATCAACTTAATCCCACTTCTCTACTTTGCCCCCACCCCCAACCCCGCCTCCACCCACCACCTCTGACTTGAAAAAAAATCACTCGTTGGATTTCAGCCCCTGGATGTCTCCCATCCTGGCTAATGCAGTGGTCAGCGCGCCATCTGGTGGCTTCTTGCAGAAGTGCATGGGCCGTGTATTCTGAGCTCATTATAAGCCAAGTTGCAGCTTTCACTGGTGGGTCATAAACTGATGCTCCACAGGCCAAATCTGATATACAGATGTACTGTCTATAAATATACAGATGTATAGCTCATAATACTTTTACAGGTTTTGAATATTTTGTCCACATTTAAAAATCCAGATATTTCCCCTACAAAGTCTGACCTCTGGCTTCTTTTGAAAACCAGACCTGAGGATGCCTGGGGCTGAGGTCTGGCATCTACTGTGGCCACTTTGATTTGTGTTAGTTTGTCCTACACAGGATCCCCCAGGGTGTGTTGAATAGTGTCTCCCAAACATACATGTCCACCTGGAATTTCAGAATGTGATCTTATTGGAAAAACAGGGTCTTTGTGGATGCAATGAGTTAAAGATCTTAAGATCACCTTAAATCCAATGACTGATGTCTTTATAAGGAGAAGAGAGGACACAGAGACCATCATGTGAAAACAGATACTGGAGTGATGTGTCTACAAGTTGGGGAATGCGAAGGATGGCTGGCAACCAGCAGAAGCCAGGAGAGAGGCATGGAAATGCATCTCCCTCACAGCCCAGAAGTAACAACCTCACTGATGTAATTTCAGGGTTTTGGCCTCCAGAACTGTGGGAGAATAAATCTCTGTTGCTTTAAGCTACCCAGTTTGTGGTAATTTGTTACAGTGGTCCTGGTAAACTAATCTACAGTACCCAAGAGGTCCTCACCTTTTTGCAACAACCCCCAAACAGGCCTCTGCTCTAAAGGCTATAGGATGGACTTCTCCAGTGGCCCAGTGGCTAAGACGCTGCACTCCCAATGCAGGAGGGCTGGGTTCAATCCCTGGTCGGGGAACTAGATCTCACATGCTGCAACTAAGACTTCACATGCCACAGGTTTAAAAAAAAAAGAACCTTTATGCTGCAACTAAGATCTGGTGCAGCCACATAAATACATATGACCGATCAATAGATAGTTAAATAAAGCCTACAGGGACAAGGAACTTACCACCTCCCACTGGTGTGATGAAGTAATTGTGATGGACTAATTGTTGGAAACTCTTCCTGCTAAACCAATACATAATACAAACTACATAAAATCATATAGAGTCTATAAAAGTCTATAAAACAACATAAAACCTTTATGGAGTCTATAAAGAGTGAGGGAAACCACTCTTAAAAAGAAACAAATCCCTACTGGTTATGGGCTCAGGGGTTTCATGGAGGAGGCAGCGCTTGAAGTGGGCCTTAAATGATGGGCATGATCAAAACAAGTGGAAACAGGGGTGGTGACAGGCTCCAGACGACCGAGCAGTGGATGGCCCAGAAGTAGGGAAGTGTGGGCTCTGCATATATGGACTGATTGACTGGTTCGTTCATTCATTCATCCTAGGAATATTTATTCTCTGGGCAGTAGGGAAGTGTGTATCTGGGTGGGGTCCATTGGTGGGAATTAAGTGTGAAGCGTCTAAATTTCTAAAAGTCCTGGTCTCCCCAGCAAGCTAAGTAAAATATGTGATATTTACCCACATCCCTGGGTTTTTCTTCAGGCTAAATTACTCTAATCACCATTTGTATAGAGGACTGTTCATTTGTATCTTTCCAAGATGCTTGCCTGTGTCCCTCCCCCTAGTCACAGCCCATGCCCTGGCTGCAAGGGTGGACATATGATTCAGGCTGCCGTTCACAGCACCCCACCCACCTGGCAGCAGTGATGGGTCCAGTCGTCCTTCCCTTGTGACTGATGCGTAGACTCTGGGAGCAAGCTGCTCTCTCTCTGCTTGAGCCACCAAGCTCTCTGCCACATGGAGAACATTTCAACAGGAGTCAGAGTGAATGAGGCCAACAGGTGAAAAGAAACAATCAAGGGTTGATGAGAGTCGGGCGGCACCGGGGAGAGCCTTCGGGGCACTGACCTCACAGTGGCCATCACAGAGGCCCTGGTTCCTAGACTTTATCCTTCACTTCCAAGAATGGCCCCATATCTTCCTTTCTTATGATGGCCAGTAAAGTATTTCTCTGCCTAGGCTAGTCTTGAGTTGAGTTTCTGTTGCTTGCACCAAAGGGTCCTGGCTGATATGGTCCTGTTTCCACACTCTCCCACCCCCAGTGGCCAAGCAGCCAATGAGAGAAAGGAGCATGGTTCCCATCCAGGCTGGTGGCCCTCCCTCCAGTTGAGAGAGGTCACCCGAACATTTTCTGATGAACACGTGAGTACTTGGTGCTATTGGGGTGACACTAAAAAAGCACAGGCGTGTGACTGCAAGAAAAACCCAAGCACAATGTAAATAAGATAATGCATGAAAGTCTCTCTATTTTCTACCCCAAAGGACGCCCATTTCCATTCTTAGAGAGTCATTCCTTTGGGTTAGTGTTTCTTTTGAAATATAAGCTGGGAGGGTAGTTCAGGAGGCAATAAGGCAGCCAATTTGCCCCAAAATTTTATATACCTGAATGCACCAAATTCACTAGATTTCTTAAAAATTATAGAAGCTTGTTTCTTTTAACTAAATATAAAATTTTCAGCACTTTCTATAAAATGTTGACATTTTAGTTTTCAACATGAAATGACTGTGATACTTTAGCTTGGCAGCAATTTGAAGAAAGTTTCTACAGGAAAGGGTAAAACTGTTCACATACCTGAAGAGAAGTTAGTGGTGATAAACTGTACCAGGAGTGATGTTTTTTTAAAGGAAGATGTCAGGCTGAACTGAGACAAGATAATTCATCTAGCCACTCATTTATTTAACATATACATCCTGGTTATCTGCCCTGTGCCAGGCCCAGGACTCAAGGAAACACGTGTGACAAGACATGACCCACGCCCTCAAGGACCTCGAGCAGGGGAAAACCCAGGGAATCAAGGAAAGGCAGCCAGTGATCTTAGGACAGAATACAGGCTAATGAGGGACAGAAGCAGCAGGGAGGCGGGAAGGAGCCAGGATGTTTGAGCTGGGTTTTGAAGAATGTGTAGGAGTTTACCATATAAAGGAGGAGAATGAAGAAGGTTTTCAGGCAGGAAGTACAGACTAAACTAAGACTCTGAGGTACAGGAGGTGGAGAGGAAGAAGACGAAGAGGGGGAGCAGAAGGACTGGGGGGGTCGAATCATCAGGCCCCTAAGAGGTCAGTCAAAGTGAATTTGACTTTCGCTCTGTGGGTAATAGGGAGTCACTGAGGGCATTATGGAGAGGAAACAAATCCTGCGTTCATGGCAGCCCTGACCAAGATGGACCAAGAGTCCTAGAAAGGAAGGGACCAGAAGGCCAGTTTGAAGGCTGCTGTAGTTGTCCAAGCAACAGATGAATCGGGCTAAGTTAGAAGTTATTCATTCAACCTATACTTATCGATCACCACCTGCTTAGAGACAGGCACAGATCAGGTGATCAGTGCTGGGGATTCAGCAGTGTGTAGAGGCTGGGTGATCAAAGGGGAGGAAAGCATTCCAGCCACAGAGAACAGAGTGTGGGGGCCCTAAGGTGGGAAAGATTTGGGTTCTTTTCAGACAGGAAAGCAAGAACCGTGTGGCTAGAGCCTCAGGACTGGGAGGCTGGGAGAGGCTAATACTGAGGCCAGTCTTGCGATGCGTTGCTCCTCATGTATCTCTGCCCTTCAAGGACCAATGTAAATGCTACCTCCACCAGGACGCCTCCCCTGAACACTGATTCAGTTCTCCCTTTCAGCTCCCAGCTACTGTTAACAGGGTGACCACTGGAGCAGTTTCTGCCCCAGAGTAAATAATTCATAGTCTTTTGAATAAACAACTATTAGAAATAGGGGGGAAAAAGAGTGGTGTGAGAGAGAGAGTGAGGGGCAGTGGGTGGTCACAGAAAAGTGGGAAAGCTGGAGGCCTAAAGGGAGCAAGGTCAACCTGGGTGATAGTCTGCACAGTGTTTTTCAGACTTCAGGTCATGACAAAATTTAGTGAGCACACGGTAAGCATTTTTTTAAAGAAATTAAAGTTAAAATATTGAATGCAGAGTGTGGGAAAGTGTGGTATTGCTTCATGAAGGCCTATTCTGATTACCGCACACAGCCCAGTGTAAAATCTACTTCCTGTGGTCAGGGCAAAAGAGTTCGAGACCCTTGGAATTCAGATATAGATTTGACTCATATCAGAGGGCTTTCCAGGTGGCGCTAGTGGGGAAAAACCCACCTACCAATGCAGGAGACAGGAAAGATGCCGGTTCAATCCCTGGGTCAAGAAGATACTGGCAACCCACTCCAGTACTCTTGCCTGGGGAATCCCATGGACAGAAGAGCTTGGCTGGCTACAGTCCATGGAGTCGCAAAGAGCTGAGTACGACTGAAGCAACTCGGCACTTGTATCAGAGACTACAAATAATAATGATTTAAACAACATGAACTTACGTTTCTCTCTACTGGCTGGAATAGTGACCCTGGGGTGCGTGGGGCCCAGACTGCTTCTCCTGGTTGTGTCACCTCAGATGGAGCAGCTGTGTCTGTGTCCCCAGCAGTGGGAAGAGGCAGAGGAGGTGGGCTGGGGGGTGGGGGTATGGCAGCTTCTCCTGAAGACCACCACCAGGAAGCAGTGTCTGTCACTTCTGCTCATGGGGAGCTGCAAGGGAGGCTGGGAGGTGTGGCCTTTGTCTGGGTGGCCAGGGGCCCCGCCATGAACGGGGGGTTCTGTAACTCTAGGAGGGGAGCATGGATGTGGGCTCCTCCTGCAGCCTCTGCCCTGGCCTGTGTTTGAGGAACTGCCTGGGATCCCGTGGGCTTTGGGACCTGTGGTTGCCTGGGCACAGGCCCTGCAGGCCAGGCCCTCCCCGCCTGGGGGGCAGGGGAGGCCTCCTCCCATCCCCCCCACACCTCTTCTCTCGGGCCTCCAAGGCCCTCAGAGCTCCCCACGCTCTTTGGACTCTACGAGGAGTGAAGGAGATGGCCCGGGTCAGTGCACCCACGGCACAGGGGCTTGTGCCGAGCAAGTCCTCTGTGAACCAGGCCATCTGCCAGCGTTTCCCTCCATCCACTCTTCTCCGCACTTAGCTGGACTGACTGTCACAGTCCCCCGGGGTCCCAGCACCCAACGTCTACGTGCAGTCTTCATCCTCACTCAGCCTGCGCTTGGTCAGCTGCGCCTCTGCCTCACCTCTGTAAAGCGGGACTAGTGAGAGGGCTTGGCACAGACAGTTGTGTAACAGTGTCCCCGTCCATGTAGTGCTTGGATGAAAGCACGCACGTGAAGGCTCTGACCTGGCTGGGCCTGAGGTCACTGCCCCAGCCACCCGCTGGGGAACTGTGTCAGCGGGACCTCCTCGGCCCCCTCCCTGTCCCGGGGCAGTGTGCTCAGGCTGAAGGGGACAGTGCATGCCTCTCTCCTCCTGTCCCCTCAGCTGTAGGAAGCACCCTGCTCCCGTCTGGCCCCAGCCTCCGGACCTCCAGTCGTCACTGACAGAAGCACTCCAGCCTTTGGGCCTTTGAGGCTTCCGAAAGATGGCTCCCACGGCTCACAGCCCTTCTCCAGCATTCTTTTTAAAGCACAGTTAATTTTGCTCTGCAAATGTGTGAGCCCTTGGGGTTAATTAGAGGAAGTGTGGAATGTGAGAGGGAGAGCAAGAAAATTCTGAGCCTGTCAGGACTCCTGCCTTTGCACTCTGGCACAGAATCACAAAACCGGGGAGTCTGGGCCCACCCCTTCATCTCACAGCTGGAGAAACTGGGGCTCGTGCGGAGGTGCTGACCCACGTTCAGAGACCAGACCAGGCAAATCCCAGGTGGCCTCACTTCCGAGCTCTTCCCCGACACTCACGCTCCTGTCCGCGTTTGCGGTGACTTATTTATGACGATGTGGGTTCTCTGCGGTACTTACTGTCTCGCTGCAGGACTACCCAGCAGTGGCAGCAGACCGTGGAGGCTCACGCTGGAGTCGGCTAGGCCAGGTTTGCATCATGGATACAGGAGTGAAGCGAAGTCACCCCCTGGAGACGAAGTTGTTGCCTGCATGAACGGGAGTGGATGGGTAATAATACCTGTCTCTTGGGGTTGTTGGGAAGATTAAGCAACATAATGCAATAAGCATGTGGGATGCTGATGGAAAGAGAGAAACACTTTGTTTTCCTCACCTGTGTTGCTCAAAAATAAATTTTTTAAAATTATTTTTTAAGTTAGGGGGTGTTTTGTGTTTGGTGTCTTATTTGGTCAAAACTACCCACTCCTCAAGCTTACTCTACCCAAAAAGGATGAGACCAGCCAAAGGCATGAGGCCCACAGGGCAGGTGGTGGGGAGGCTGGTTCTCTATGGGTTTATGTGTGACTTTCTTTTTTCTTTTAGATTTGTTCTCAGGTCCTGGCTACTCACCTGAGAGCAGTAAATACACAGTCCTTGTCTCCAGGAGGCTAAATCCTGTGGAAAAGCAAGGTACCAGACCAGGGTGGCACCCACAGTGCAGGGAGCGGGTGGGACGACCAGGGCTGAGGGACCATGTCCAGGAGGAGCAGTGGCAGCGGGCATCCCAGTCACTCGCTTACTGCGTCAGCTCTTGGGCCTGCCCTGGGAGATGCTCTCTGTCCACTGCCCTGGGAGCCCAGGATGCTGGGCTGTGATGACAAGGGATGAATTTTTCCAGAAGCCTGGGCCCTGCCTAGCCTCTGCCTCCCCATTGCCTGAACAAATGCTGATCATGAAGTGCAAACACCAACATTTCCCTGCAGGCTGAAGATACTCACGCTTCCTAAGCAGTGGACACAGGCACATATGGCAGACTACAGGCTCCTCGATGATCCAGTACCCAGGCCTGGCTTGGTGACTGACGTTAGATGAAACAATAAAACAGAAAAGCTACTACCAGGGGACCGCTGGACCTCCTGGCTCCTGCCCGTGAACTGGCCTGCACACCTCACACTGGCCCCACCCAGAGATAGGGGCCCAGTCCTGACTCCTCAAGGGCTTCTTCCTGCCCTGGCCTCTTGCACATCCTGCCCTCACCTAAGGGACATGCCCTGCTCCCATCTGCTTAGTCTGGATGCCACATCTGGCTGCACATCAGCATTACCTAGTGATGGCCCCAACGCAGAACAATGAAATCAGAATCTTTGTGGGTGGGGCTTGGGGCCTGGACTCCCTCAGGTGATCTGATATGTGACCAGGGTTGAGCCACTAGGTAGCTCCTCCCCATGTAGGGGGCCTAGCTGAAGTCCCATTCCTCCAGGAAGCCTTCTTGGCTTACCCCTGTGTGGGTGACCATCCTCCTCTGGGAGCCTGGGGGCTGTACAAGGAGCAGTCACTGGACACTGATGACAGCCTGCTTTGTGTGAGGTAGTAATTAGGAAGAAGAATCAAGGCTTTGCCTCACACTAGCTGCATATCCTTGGTCAGGTTACCAAACTTCTCTGAGACTGTTTCCTCACTGGCAAAATGGGCATTAATGATAGTACCTACTTCACGAGCTGGTATAAGATGCTTCCACTGACCAATCCAACCTCAAGGACCCCACACCTCCCCCATGGCACCCCTAATTCCAAAACTATAGGTCCCCACAAACCCAGAGAATGAACCAGTTTCTAGGGATCTCCATCTCCAACCTACTTTCTCCTGCATGCTGGGAGCAGCTTCTAGGCAAGTCATATCCATCTTTACACTTCCTCCCAGGAAGACTTCTGAGCTTCCAAGTGTGACCTTGCAGGTGACAGTGAGAAGTATCAGAGAGCAGAAAACCAGCGCACAAAGACTCCCCCCACCCAGGAGGTAGCTCCTCTTCCTTAGGATCTATTCCAGCCAGATGGGCAAAGTCTGCGCTATAGGCTGGCATGAGGGGCATAGCTAGACATTTATGCAGGGTCTTCACTGTTGAGAAAGCACTTCTATGTGATCCTTGTGAGATGACTTCTCCACCTCTGCAGATGACTTGACCGAGGTCATGGTTATCAAGTTCTAGGGCTAGAGTTGAGAGTATCAAGAAATTAGGAACAATAGAAATATTAAAAAACAGAGAAATGATTAAATTCATTAGAGTACATCCATATTGTGAAATACTACGCAACTACTAAAGTCATATTGGGGTGGGGGAGAGGGATAAATTAGGAGTTTCAGATTAAAATATATATACTACTATAAATAAAATAGAAAACTAACAAGGACCTATGTATAGCACAGGGACTACACTCAACATCTTGTAATAAACCTATAATGGAAAAGAATCTAAAAAAGAATATATATATTCTTTACTGAATCACTTTGCTGTATATCTGAAAATAACCAACATTGTAAATCAACTGTATTTCAATAACATTAAAAAAAAATTTTTAAGACATGTCTTCAAATAATTTTAATGACATAGGAAAAGGTTCATAACAGGCTGAATTTTAAAAAGCAGAATACAGAGTTTGATCTCTGCTTTGTGATATAGATATATTTATTGGCCTATCTACAAATATATATAGCACATATATTTATAATAATACCAGATGTTTCTAAGTTGCTTCTGGTCCTCCCTCAGTAAATCAGGCCCCTCCTTGAAGCCCCACCCTCATGGAGGTCTAACATTTGAAATTGAATAAGAGAAGCCTGCTGACCACAAGCCTGAACTCTGGGAACTTGTTTTGTGAAAAATGACACCAGGGGAAAGAATAATCAGAGTAGTGCCAATAGGTGGTGTTTATAAAGTTTTTATTTTCAGTTTTCTTAAAAATAACATTTGATTTCCTTTATGCATGTGTGAAGTGTACTTGCTTTCTTAGGCTGAGTTAATAGGCAGATAAAGACAACACGAGGCAGGGTCCCCAAGTAGAGGTGGGGGGAAGGGGTGTGTGAAAGGGAGGGGGGGCACAGGGGAGAGGGTGGGTGACCCACGGGACGCTTGAGTGCCCATCAATGCACAGACACGGTCTAACACTTTGTTTTTCGATTTTTTTTTTAAAGACATCTAAAATTACTGAGAGATACAGTTTCAGCACTTAAATATACAGACGGAAATCCAAGCACTTGAACACAATTCTTAACTCTAAGCTCAGTTATTGCACATAACACAGTTTAAGGAGGCTTCAGGCTATAAAGCAATTTGCTCTGCTTGGGACTTCCTTGGATGTCTCGAGTCTCCTTTTGCACCCCCAGTGTCTCTTCCCTTTGACCCCTGCCAGTCCACAGCCTCACGATGATGCTGGGGGTCAGTGGATTAGCCTTCATTCTCCCCAAGGGCTGAGGGTGAGGCTTTGGTGAAGTGGAGGGTCCCCAGGTTGATCCTCATGAACCCCCACCCCCTCTGGTGAAGCTGAAAACACATGGAGCTCATGAGAGGCGAGTGGGTGGCCCGCCCGGGTAGGGTGGCATGAGGATGGAAGCGGGACCACTGGCCACATGTGGTCACAGCCCTGGGGGATAATGGGGCGCAGTCACGCCCCCTCACGCTCTCATCAGCTGTGCTTCCCTCCTCCTCCCTCCTGAGCTCCCACACCTCCTTCCCGATCGCCCCGAACCCTCTCTGAGTGTCTCTCAAGGCACATTTGTTTGTTCTGACTCCAACCTGTCCCATTTAGATGTGACTGTCTCTCCCAGCGCCTAGGGGAAAGGAGACTGGGGTGGCCAAGGGCAGCTCTAGAGCCAGGCCGGAAATTTCTTTGAAAATCTGGTCGTGCTCTTTTCGACACAACTCAAATTCCACGGCCTGCCTAAGCCAGGGGAGTGGGGACAGGACAGCGAGAGGACACAGAGAAGAGGGGTGCAGAAGAGGCCGGTGGCAGACAGCTTGGTCAAGGGCACACCCAAGGAGTGAGGAGGGACAGCCCTGCAGTCTTGCTCACAAGGAAACCTGCACCTTGTCTGACAGGAAGCAACCTGAAGGCCTTCAGCCCACTGGGCTCAAGCTCTTGGTCTAACTCTGGGGGGCCTCGGTCCCAGGAAGTGGGGTGAAGCAGCGTAGGGGCTTCAGACAGGGCAAGGCTGGACCCCTGAGTCCCACCAGGGTCTAGTTCAGCATCTTTTGCTTTCTTTCTACAACATATTTACAAGGTCATAAAACGTGCACAGCCGGAAGACCCAGAGACACAAAGAGGATGCGTGCCCCCAGGAGGGGAGGGCCCCTGTGAGAGGAGAGAGGCGCCCCTCACCCACCCCAGGACGCCCCAGCATCCTCAACAGCTGCGCCCAGGAGATGGTTCCAGAAGTCTGAGCCAGGGCAGAGGGAGGAAACAGACAGACTCCAAT